>JANHFL010006925.1:65293-82612 GCA_032468155.1 Oxyrhabdium leporinum | reverse complement strand
CAGAGTAAGTGGTACCAGGCTCAATGGCAGTAACTGCGAGAGGGATGTAGGAGTCCTAGCGGACAATGACTTAAATATGAGCCAGCAGAGTGCTGCAATGACTTAAATATGAGCCAACAAAGTCCTAGAGTACATTACATTAAGAGAGGAATAGAATCAAGGTCATGTGAAGTGTTGATGCTACTTTATATTGCCTTGGTAAGACCATATTTGGAATACTGCATCCAGTTTTGGTCACCATGGTATAAAAAGATGTTGAGATGCTAGGCCAGTGCACAGAAGAGCAACAAAGATAATTAGGGGGTTGGAGGCTAAACATATGAAGAACAGTTGCAGGATTAGGAGTGAGAGGTCAAGAGGGGGTCAAACCTATTCTCCAAAGCATCTGAAGGCAGGACAAAAAGCAGTGGAAGAAACTAATGAAGGGGAGAACCAATCTAGAACTCAGGGGAAATTTTCTGACAACGAAGAATTAACCAGGGGAACAGCTTCCTCCCAAAGTTGTGGGTGCTCCGTCACTGGAGATTTTTTAGAAGAGATTGGACAGCCATTTGTCTGCAATGATCTCCTACTTGACTGGAAGAGGTGCAGAGGTGCAAGCAAGCAACCTTGTTTCATACACCCTTTTAAAAGTCTTGATATTATCTGTAAGATGCCTTACTGGGATAAGCCTAATCTGAATTTGAGTATTTCGTTTAGACAGACTTTGAGCTCTGTTCCTTTAGGCGTGCGACATTTTCAGCTGTGCACAATACATTTTAGCATGTCTTAAAGTTTTAAAACGCAACCCTGAAGTTTGAGACTAAAAGGCGGGAAACCAGGGCTGATACCAACGCCCAACTGGTACATCTCCCTCAGCTGTTCGCTTTGCTTCGCGAAGAATAACGGCCGAGGTGTCTCGAAGCAGGCGACTACAGGCTGGCGCGAGTGCAAGTGTTAACTGTTAACACTCTTCCTAGCTTTCTGGACACAGTCAGAGCGACTTTTAAATCTTCCCCTCCAAACAATAAAGCATCGCTTCCATTTTCTGCTTTTTTAACTTGTTTGGGTGCTGCCATTAATGCTTGAAACAGTTTTTTTAAAAAATTACTTTTATTCCCATCGGGGAGAGCCGATGCAAAACCTCAGAGACGCAGCCTATTTCCACCCCCATCGGAAACCAAGATTAAATCTCACACGAGAAATACAGTACATTCAGCGTTTATATGGGAGTTTCAACAAAACAAAAACTGTTTATGGCGATTCAACTGGGGAAAGTAGTACATAGTAAATTCACTATTTATTTTATGCTATCAATTTTATACTAGTGTTTTCTCAAGTTTAGCTGTTTATATTTCCATCCCACAAAAATATGAAAAGATACTTATCTTGATTCAGATTTCCCAATCTTATCCTTGCTGCAGGAAATAACATATGCCATTTTTAAACCCTGCTGGGAGGCTCATTTTTGTCTAGTCTTTTTTTTCCTTGAATGCCTCAAATTTAAAAGTATCTGAAAAGTGACCTATTGTAGAACTATTTTTCTAACTACTATTCTAAGCAGTGTTTATATGTAGTAGACATAGGATTGTAATTGAAGGCAGTGAACCTAAGATATTTATTTTAAGATTAGCCACTTTGAATATTTACATTTACTTGAAAAAAGTGGAGATTAGACCATATGTGCATTATAGAATTATCTGTGATATTAGGAAAGTTGATATATTGGGTAATGAATGTTACAAGCATCTGTTTAATACAGAATAATAAAATTGTTAAAATTTAACCAAAACGTGCCAAAACGTGTTCACGTCAACTTTTCAGAAAAAAATATTTTTGGCATAGTAATTACCAACTTCTCCCTGTAGAAGTCATTTTGTCTCAACCCAACTTCACCTCACAGGGTGGGGAAAATAGGAGGAGGCAGGTATGTTGTATATATTCCTCACCTTGCGTTATATGTATAAATAATAAAGGTGAAGTATGAATAAATTAATAAAATAATTAAATGCTCTTACAATTATTCATTATTCTAATTTTAGTCGGGTATATACCTGTCTCAGCATAAAGAAAAGGAATAGGAGTATCATTAACAGCTAAAATAATTCTGAAGAACTGGTTTGGAAATAATTTTATAGCATAAGGTATAGAAATTGCCCATAACTTTACTGAATATGAAAAATAAGGAACTAACAGTTTTTAAAAGAGTTAGGATTTGAGGAATTTGTTGACTACCACTTGTATGTTAAAAGTTTATTATTCCTGCCAAAACTTTTTCAGATTTTATTTTTTGGGCATGATTGGGAAAGTGCCAATTAGGTTTCTACCTGAAGCGTAAAAAGGATGCCCAAATATTTGTAAGAAAAATTTTGCTCTATAGTATGTCCCTAAATTCTTCATATGCATATTTTCCTTCTCCCTAAAAATTCTGACTTTTCTGTCTTCACTGTTAGATAAATTAAGGAGCAATAACTGTCCAAAGCTTTTAAGTTTCTGCGTGAGTATATCCAGTGGTGAAATCTATTTTTTTTCACCACTGGTTCTATGGGCATGGCTTGGTGGGGGTCATGTGATTGAGTGGGCGTGGCCAACTCAACGTCACTCGTGCCAAGGTGGGACGGTGGCACTTGCTGTGAGTGATGTCGCGTTGGCCACGCCCACCCAGTCACATAACCGATGCTGTAGAGAGGGCGATGCTGACTGCCTGCCGAATGCAGGCAAAAGGTTAGTTGGAAAGTGGCGGCTGGAGGCCTCTCGCGCTGACAAAGAGGTGGCGGGTGGAGGCTTCTGGCACTGCTTTTTGCCGGCGCGAAGGGCCTGCAGCTGCCGCCTCTTGCCAGCCGGAACGGAGCCGGGAGTGGCGGCTGAAGGCTTCTCGCACCGGTAAAGAAGTGGCAGCTGGAGGCTTCTGGCACCGCTTTTTACCGGCGCGAAGGGCCTGCAGCTGCCTCTTGCCGACCGGAATGGAGCCAGGAGCGACGGCTGGAGGCCTCTTGAGCCGGCAAAGAGGTGGCGGCTAGAGGCTTCTGGCACTGCTTTTGCCGGCTGGAACTGAGCGGGGAAGGCAGAGAAGGGAAACTCCGGGAACCGTGAGGGGGGCACTTAGCTAGGCCGCGCGGGGATGCAGCACCGGGTGGGAAGGGACAGGGAGGTAAGCGGCAGCAGCAGCTTACGCAGGCACGCAGGCAGGCAGATCAGGAGCAGTTGAGCCTCAGGCACATCCTCGTAGGAAGGCAGGCAGAGACACTGGGGCGGGGTGTGCAGGGGGCAGGGTGAGCAGTGAGTGGGCAGGGGCGCGGCCAGCCAGAGGTGATATTTGCTGGTTCTCCGAACTAATCAAAATTTTCCCTACCGGTTCGCCCGAAGTGGTGCGAATTGGCTAGATTTCACCTCTGGTTTAAAGCAAGGGAAAGATTTTGGAAAGCTCATCCTGAAGCTACTGCCATAGCATCCCAAAGCCTAGCAAGAGCTAGGACAGCCTTGGGGTTTCCCAGCGGCTAGCTGATTGGGGCAGAAAGCTCTGAAAGCAGCCACCATTTCTGCAAGGAATTGGAGCGTGTTCATGGGAGCAAGCCGAAATCCTGTGGAGTCCCTTTGGGACTGGATATGGGGAGGAGAGGGGAGGGGCTTAGCAGCAGGACTACTGAGTGTACTTTTTATTTACTGGTAAGGATGAAAATTGTGTTCATTTACTTTTCTTTGGATTTAGCAGATTTTTTTAAAAGAATAACTTAAATTTAGAAACTCCACAGTTACCCCCTCAGTATCTGGTAACATTATTATCCATTCTTTGAGTGATGAAGCCAAATAATCAAAAAACAAATCAAACAGAAATGCTGTTTCCAATTTTAAAAGACTCTCCTTGCAAAAAATCCCACCCTAAACTCTCACACCTGTTAACCAGTCTTAATCCTTAGTTTTTACAAATAATACTGAATTATATACATCAAATAAATATTTTCCTTTAAAAAAATTTCTGGACAGGCAGTAGTTGCTTAGAAGAACCTACTTTATTTGAAAATGTTATTCCTTGTTAAAAAGTAAAAACTTATAATGGCATGTATGGGTTCCTTATTTAACAACAGACTAAGTTCATTTCTCTAGATTTCAGATTTGGATCAAAGTAGGAGCAGACAGTTGTTGATCTGGCCCACATTAAATCATTTATTTTCCAAATAAATACACTTGGACAAACTGCATGTTGAGAACAGAACCTTCAAAAAAAAATAACTTTACCTACTTTGCGTAATTACTAGGATTCTATCATTCAAAAGTTTGAGAAGTTCCCCATTTTATTAGAAACTTTTGTACAGTCTTTGTAGCTAAGATTCTTGTAACATTTATAAAGACCTATCTTAGATATTCCTATCCTTCTACTACATATGCTAAATGACAATTCTAAACCAAGTGATATGGGCATGTACATGATTGAAGTCAATTTTATAGTGCGTTGAGTGAAACAGGTTTCAAATAGGCCAATATCAAAACAGCCATTACCAAAAAAGAAGCAATTGTTTTTTTCAGTCCTAAACTGCGACTAATTATTATTAGTCCAAGAAACTACGACATGTGAGAACAATTAGCTCTCAAATTCTATTGAAAGAAACTTTCTCCAAAGCAACGGAAAAAACAGTTATTATGCTTGGTCCAAAAGAGAACAAATTGTGTCTAAGAATGTTCCAAATAAGGTCCTTCTTACTTTACACAAGCTTCAATCACTAATTATTTATTCAACAGAAACTTCTTTCTCCCTTTAAAAATAATTTTGTATATTAAAATACAAAAATAATTATTATATATTGTAAGTTTGATTCAAATGTACATGTCAATCATTTCACTAGCATTTTAGCCAAGTATAAGATTTCATTCATATGTCAGAAAATAAACCAACTCTCACATATCAAGAACTATTTTCTATTTACAGCTATATTTGAGTACAGTAGTGATATGAAGAACCAGAGATTCCTACCTCTGGAAATCAACAATCAGTTGTGTTATTTTTGAGAAAATTCATCCTTTAAAAACTCTTAACGGAATTTATCGGTGGGCATAAGAATAGGATTCAATTTTAAAATAATTATCAATATTTTTACATGAAAACAAAACCTACCATATTGAAAAATGGATTTTGTCAGCACCAAAGCTAATTTTTTTAGGTTGAAAGTGAAGATACTCTTGTTTCTACTTGACATTATTCCCCCTAGAGTTCAAGACCCACATTTGGAAACAACATCCTAGCTTGAGCCCTAAAGATGGAAGGGACAGGTCATTTAAGATGCAAGTGTTCACAAGCTGCCATACAGTCTACAACAGAGGAAGGAATTTGACAATTGAAGCAACTTGTAAGATGAAAAATAGAGTCAGTGATCCTGAAGTCATGATATTCATCTCACTCAGACAGATGAGAGTTTGGATCAAATCTTTATATTAAAAGCAGCTTTCAATGCTTGATGTACTATTGGGATTTCTAGGTTATGACCAATGAAAAGTTGTTTAATATTCTCTACTATAAAAACACTAACATTGTAGAAAGCATAACAGACAAGGTGACCATAAATGGGGCCTAATACAATAGAGGCAGGAAGAGTGAAATCTGTCAAACTGACATACAATATTACTAGATATTTGTGCTGATTATATGTACTATAATTATATGTTACAGGTTGACCATACTTCTCCAAGCCAATTTGACCCTCGTAATGAAATAGAATTGAAAAGTAAGGCAACTAAGCCTCAGGTAATAAGATAAACCCCCTTTCCTTCCTAAGATTCATCTTATTATTTATTAAAAGCACACACTCTTCACTAGACTGTCATGAGACAGCAGAGAATAGACTGAAGAAAAATATAACATTTCATATCTATTCCCCAAACACTGACTGGAGTTTCATGATAATTAGAAAATGTACTTTTCAGCTTCTAACTACTCTCCTTCTCTGATGTTTTCCTTATACAGGGGGAAAAAAGCCTAGAAAAAATGTAGATCTCTCTTTCCCTCACATACATATACACACAGACCAAAATGATGATTCACTTCCAGAATGTCAAATTGATATATTTGGTCTTGATTGCTTCATAATAAACAGTGTCCTAAAATAATAATAATGCTCTCCAAAATAGTCCAATTATATTTAGAAGTTAATAAATCCACCGCACATGCTTTCCTATCATCCTATTATAATAATTATTATTTTAAATGAAATGAAATGAAATTTATGTTTCTGACATTATTTTTTAGAACATGGCCTCTAGAATGACTCAGAAGCAAGTAAGGGATGCAGCCTAAAGCAGCTATGTATTTTATTTAATGCAAGATTTAGTGCTACTATATACAAACATCTGAACCATCCCAAGATACATATTTATTCTTATAAAATGTGTTCAAATAATTCCAAAAGAGAGTGATAAAAGATACTTAGAAAAATGTCTCAATTTATAATTTTGTTAAATTGCAATACATAAAACAAACAGCAATGAAGTAGGTCACCTATTTAAATAAATTTAATTTAAAAAGAACAAACAGACAAACTCTAGAGTACTCCTTACAGATGCCATAGTCAAAATTTTACTTAGTAGAGGAATTTACTAAACTACTCCCAAACAGGTAACCATCTCATCAATATTTGCAAAAAACCCAAGCAGGAGGAATCTATTACTGCTCTAGTCAGACTGTTAACAGCTCTTACCATCAAAAAATTTAGCATGCTATTAAGTTTGAATCTTTTATTTTGAGGAGTATTTTATCTTCTTTAAGTCTTATGTTTTGCAAGTTGAACATCTGTTGCTTTTTTAAGCCCGTGGTTCCCAAACCATGTGCCATAGTACCCCTGTGAACTCACAAGGATGCCCACGAGGTATTTTACTACTTAATTAGCAGAACAGCTCCATGAGAATGTTTGGGAACCTCTGCTTTAAGCTATTCTTCATGAGGATACATTTCCAACCCTGTAACACCCCTTAAAAATCCACTCCAAGCTTTACCATGTTCATTTCAAGTGGACATAATACTCCAAGTACTCTAACTAGCCCATAGTGCAATAGAGCTATTACCTCATCTAATTTTGCTATAATACTTTTGTTAATTGAGACCAAAATTGTACTGGCTGTTTTACTGCAGCATCACACTAGCTGTTCATGTTCAACTGACCATTCATACAGATACTGCCACAAAACTAAGACTCCATAGTTGTATAGCTATGCATTTTTTTTCTAACTAAATGCAGCACTTTATTACTTCTGAACACTATCACGTTAGTTCTGACCTCACTCAATACTTCCTTTTATATCAATGCAGAACCATTTACAAATCCACCTAACCTCGAAATCCTCTAGCACAGGGCTCCCTAAACTTTTTACCATCACACTTTCCTTTAGTGTAATCTTAATATACACAACTTCCCTAAACAATTCAAACCTCAAAATAAACACAAATGAACAGCAATACAATGAAACTGGGAAAGGAGGATTTATTGTAGCAATGTAATTAAAAGTTTCCTCATACTTCCCCTGGACACTGTCTTTGTCTTCCCAAGGAGGTATATCTCACAGTTTGGGAAACCCTGCTCTAGCTTCATGTTACACTGTTTGCAAGATTATTATGAAAGACTTGTTAAATGGCTTACCACACAGCATTCTCTTGGTTAACAAACCCCATCATAAAAATAGGTAAGGCTATTCTGGCACAACTTATTCTTAAGGAATCATGCTGCCTCTTGATAATGGTAGCATTTTCTCTTGGTGCTTCAAGACATGCTGCTGGGCAATGCATTTTAATTCCCTTTCTAGAACAAATCCTAAACTAACTGGTCTGTGATTCTGAAATTACTTCAGCCTTCATTTATTTAATTATCAATCTTGTATGCCACCCCTCTTGCCAAAGGCAACCTTAACAACCTGGAATATAATTTGCCTCACCAGAGATCTAAATTCATTTAAAATAGCAAGATACTCTTACAATAACTTGAAAAATCCTTAGATTTTTCTTCTCTGTCCTGATATTAGGAAAGGCTCTTTTTGTCTTCTGAGATATCTCAGAAGGAATATATTAAGGAGTTCCATCTTCTCTTTACCTCCATCCTTATGACTTCCCTGCTTTCCTGATGCAACAGACGAACAACTTCCAATTCTTCTAAAATTTAAGACATACTATCATTATTGGACTTTCTCAGCAGCCTGATCTTAGTGCGAGCTTATTTTTTTTATTCTATGTATTCAAATGTCAGATAATCCTTTTACTCTTCACTACCCTCCTCTTCCATTTTCTATATATTTCTTTTTCTGCTTCAGCCAATAGATACTGCTATTCATCCATGCAGGCCTGCTAAAATTTGTCCCATTTTAAACTGTTTTAGAAACTATTTGTGCCTATTCCTTCAGTATCTTGTTTCAGAAGATTTTCCAACTTTTTTTGACTTGTTTATCTTTAAGATTTCAAGTCATGGCATGATGCCCACCTTTTGCCTGAGTTCATTAAAATCTTCCTCCTTGAAGGCCAAGGTCTATGACTGACTTTGCTCAGCTTTTCATTAGTTATCTTGAACTCTGAATATGACATGGTTGCTTTCCCATGAGTACCACACACCTCCAGTCCATTGACTAATTCCACTCTGTTGGTCAGGATTATATCCAGGATAGCTGAAACCCTTGTTTTTTCTTGCAATTCTGAGAAACGAAATTGTCAAGAAGAGAAATCAGAAATTTGCTGGGCCTCCCATTACTAGTTCTATTAATTTTTCAGCAGGTATTATCATTATAGTCTGCCTCTTTGAAAACTTGGAACTCGATTTAAAAATCTAAATCCTTTAAATTTAGTAGTCAACGCCATATAATAAATTCCCATGTGGATATGACTTTTTCAGGGTTTTTTATTTTATACAGAAGCTTTCAACAAAAGTTCCATATTTTAAGTCATATTTTTGGACACGTGACTTATTTATCTACGAAATCACTCCACCACCATTTTATTGTGTCTGTCTCCTGAATAAACATCATTTAAGCATTAATCATATCCCAACAGATTCCTCTGATGTTCTCAGGTCATATTTGTTTTAAGATTTCTAGTTTTCTTTTTTTTTTTTTTGCTTCATATCCATATTGTGCATACTGAGTACAAACACTGGAAGCTTGAGGTTGTCACTATTTATTGATGTCCCTGCTACAAAGTACTCTTTCCTGCTTTATGATTCCCCCATCACCATGTGCAATCACATTTCTAATATCTAAGATTTCTCTGAATATAATTTTGTCTCGCTCTCCATTTGGGGCTTAATTCAAGGCTACCCTGATTTTCAAAGCTTCTATCAAACATTTTTCCCTTAGCTTATTTCTGCATAAGAATTCCTTCTACAATTCTGACATAATCTCCATATCTAGTTTTTCGTTTTCAGAACACCACTTCCCTTCCTGTTCCTTGAACCTCAACAGGAAAAACAAATGAAAGATCACTTGAAGAAGGAGTTTTGTCACCTTCCCATGCAGAATTTTATAATAACTTGTAATCAAGAGTGTTCACTCTTTTCTAACCTTGTTCCTTGTCTGCAAATGATTATGTGGTAATCCTTCTACCAGAAAAGATTAGAGAGAAGAAAAAAGGTATCAGAAAGTGAACAGGGGCCCTATTACATTAGTGCATCCACACTGCCTTCATCTGGCATGCATCTCTGAACAAATATCTTCAAACAAATGTTGTACTTGATAAAGAAAAAAATTAGTCAAACCTGTTTTGGGACTTGATACTGTGTAAACCAGAATATATAGCATATGCATATTAAACAAGCTATGACTTTGCACAACATTTGAATCCAACCCATGCAATATCTGCTATGAAGTAATGCCTTAAAGAAGATTTATCTTGGAACATAGTAGCATCAGAGGTTAGAGCAATGTGGGTACTAGTAGCACCTGCTAATACAACCTTTCTAAGGTACATTACTATGGGACAAAGGAACATGAGCAACTAAATCAATTCCAAAATTTGAATCAAGGTTTATTTGTGAAAGAGAGCGAACATTGCAATTAGAACTTCTGCACCAGAGACAAATTATTTGTGCGTTAATTACACTTGGCTAAATAAAGTATTCTGTTCTGTCCTGCTCTGCTCTCCTCTATACTATACTGATACTCTGATCAGAGCTTCATACCTTAGTCCTTTTAACAGATAAGAAAATTCTTATTAGGCAAACAAGTTACAAAATAATGAATGACATAACGCTTTTAGTGGACACAGAGTTGACATTTACTGTACTTGTTAGAATAAGTTTATAAAGTCATAAGAAATCAGCACTCTTACAGAATAACATAGATGTTCCAATAAACGAGATGACAATCAGGTGTAAATGGTGGGTCTTTCTCTATAAAAACATCATCATTGTAGACCGCTCTTCATGACAGAGATTTCTGGAAGTGAATCATGCCCTGATCAAAAACAATCTGTGAACTTCAGAAAAAGGACTGTCAATTTCATGAAGATGGAAAAGGGATACAAAACCATCACAAAGTAGGTTTCTCTCTAACAACCCATGATCAAGATAGAATGTATTCAAGTGGAGAAAATGCAACATTATCGTTACTCTTCCCAAGAGTGATTGTCCAATGAAATTTTCTCCAAGAGCAAGTCATACAATACCTTGGGAGGTGGTAAAGGACCTCAGGTAGTAATAAAGGAGTTGAAGGTTACTCTTGCTCTGCCTAATGCCAGCATCTCCCATAAGGAAAGCACTGAACAAGATTAGCGTATATGGGAGGATATTAAAATCATTGCTCTCTAAAAAAACATACTGCCCCCCTTTTCAAGTTTGTTAAAATTCACCTGAATTGTTTAGAACAGGGTGTCAAACACATGGCCTGCCGGCCAAATCTGGTCGGCAATATGCCCAGAGTTGTCTCATGGGGCCGTCCCAGAGACAGCGAGGGACTAGCCCATACTGGACTGGCCCACCCTGCCCCTGCAGGTCATGATGACCAGGCTGCGTCCACCCTGGCCCGTGAAGGGCAAACAAAATCCTGATACAGCCCGCGATGGAATCGAGTTTGACACTCCTGATGTCATGGTTCTGAGTAATGTTCCCAGCCAATTCAAGACTCTGAAGCCTTGGCTTCCTCCAAAATCCTGTTTATTAGGTACATCATATTGGCACAGTCAGAGGTGAAGCCAACACCGAATAATTCCTGCATTTTTGGTATAATTAAAGAATACTGTCCACCTCCCTTGTGTCACTGATCACGTTAGCCAACCAAGCAAGTGATGAACTTCTCCACATTCCCCCCTGTGGTTGCTAAGGCACGCTGATTTGGCCTTGGTTGTCAGCCTTATCGTCATGTCTACATTCCATAAGTCCCCCTCCCTCCCCATTAGTATGGCAACTAAGAAACGGAGCAAGAAAATATGGCTTCAGCTACAGTTGTTTCGAGAGTTGACACCTGATTTAAAAGATTATTTAAACTATATTCTATAGTGGATGACACAAGACTGAAACTTTATAGCATTAATGACGATTGTTGGGGAAAAAATCCCAGAAAGACTGCATTGCAACAAAAGGATTTCACCAAAATATGAATAAGATGGGAGTTGGAGTGGGCCTGGATGGCTTGTTACCATTCTGAGAGCAATTGATTTTAGATTCTGTCAGCAAATTTCACAAGACAGTGTCAGCATATCTGTCTGTGAAATAAAGCTTAAGCAAATGAGTCATGTGGTACTACAATGATCTTAAACACAAGTAAAACTACAACAGAATGGCTAGAGCAGAAAAGAATTCACATTTGGACGTGGCCAAGTCAAAACCTTGACCGTAACTCAACAGAAATCCAAAAATACTCCAAAAATAATGAGTTGAAGCAGTTCTATAAGGAGTGATGTGCCATTTGCAGAAACAATCAACAAGGACAGGAAAAGTTTGGTTGAAATCATGGATGCTAAAGAATATTCCATAATTTACTAAATCAAAAGCTACATATATTTTTACCCCAACACAATTAGGAAATGTTATGTCAGTGTGTTCTATAAAGACACAAGATTCTACACTATTTGTAGGTTGTTTAATCCAAATCTCATCTATTAATAAGATTGAATAAGTCCATGCTATTATTAGTATTTTTCAAATAGTACAAACTATTGGAATGCTTTCATCTTTATCTTCCTCTCTCCCCCCTGGAATACTGAAGCCTGAAGTCAGAGCTTGCAAGTTTCTATGAAGGTAGAACTCAGAAAATTCCAAATCCATTTATATTTTTATTCATGTTTTTAAAAAACTTATTTGAAAAAAATGTGGATGCACAGTAAAGCAATTGCCTGCTATATAATAGGCTATAGGATTTGATGTTCAATTTTAGTAAGTTACATGAACCCAAGCAATTTGGATTACTTAATGATAGGAAAACCCAGTTAATAACTCACTAAATATGGTTTCTAGTCAATATGCCTTATAGTTCCCTTTGCTTCCTTCCTATCAAACGGTACAACTATAAAACACACACACACACACATACATTAAACACCATGTTACAGAATTTCTAGTGTTTTAATATTTATTTATTTGATAGTTATATCCTGCCTTTATTTTTATAAATAACTCAAGACAGTGAACATATCCAGCACACCTTCCCTCCTATTTTCCCCACAACAACCCTGTTAGATGAGTTGGACTGAGACAGAGTGACAGGCCCAAGGTGACTCAGCTGACTTTCATGGCTATATTTGTAAATTTCCTATATGCACTAGGATTGAGACAGCAGATAAAAGTACACAAATAACTAAAAAATAAAATCTATGAAGATGACTGTTGCTTATTGCCATCTGGAAGTATTCTAAAAATGAGTTTCAAATGAACCAGGGATGTTTTCTAAGCCAGTGAGAATAAGCAGAAATGTACATTGATAAATTATACAAGTAGACCTCAAGTTACTATTTGTTCAGTGACCATATGAAGCTGAGATGTTGCTGAACAAATGGTAGTTATGTCTAGTTCCTGAAGTTATTGTTGCTGCAGTGCCCCACTGTCACATGATCAAAATTCAGGTACTTGGCAATCACAGGAGCAGTTCAACATCACCACCACTACCCAGCCCTGCCTATCTCCCTTTATCTCTGCCCCTTTGGTAGCCCTGCACTCTGGTGGCTCAGCCAACTAGCTTGTGCCCTGCGTGCCCTCTGTTAACTGGCCCTACAGCCCTTGCCAAATAAAACCGCAATAAAAATCCAAATCCAAATATCACCATATCCAAATTAAAGTCACAATCACAATATTAAAATAATATAGCATAGCATGCACCATGCAGCAGAGCTTATCTAACATCCCAGGCCAAAGCCAAATTTTAAATCCTTGTTGAAATGGCAACAGGGTTGGGGCCATCTGAATCTTATAGGGATGGTGTTCTATATGGCGGGTGCTGCAACACCTTTTAAAAAAAGGAGTTTCCCCCCCTTTCTTGATTTATACTTTTCAAAATCACTTAAAGTTTTTGATTGTTCCCTCTTCCCATCCTTCCATTACTGATTTGCCATTTTCAGACTTTGTATATTTTAATTATGATTTTTAGATGAGTTAACCACTGAAATAGAATTACAATAAAAAGAATATTTTAATATACTAATTAATCAATATGAGGCATATGAGGTTCATAGTTGGAAGAAATTAATGGCATCTCAGAAAACAGATTTCCCTTGTGGGAACTTGCTTTGCTTCTCCAGTTTAATACCTGAAATGATATGCTGTTAGCATACAGATCACACACGAAGAAATCTACGAACACACATATAATAAAAATGGGTGTGAATAATGTGAAATCTCTGATTTACAATGGTGGTATACAAAGAGAATAAATACGTCTGACATAATATGAATATGTCATCATTTTTGAACCTAACATGACTTCAGAAAGATCATAAAGAAATGTATGGAACAGGAAAAGACATAGCTGTCACCACAGAAGTCAGGGCACTGGTTTCTAAGCTTCTGGACCAAATTCAAAATGCTGGTGATGACTTATAAGGCACTATATTGCTACATCACGTACCACCTAATGAAATTTGAATCTGCCTATTCAGTAAGAACTTCACATGGCCTACTAGAGCCCCCAGTTTACAAAAAGTGAAGTGGACATGGATCAGGCAGATTCCTTGTGCGTCGAGGCACACTTGACCAATAAATAATTCTATTCAAGAATGTATTTTGAAACTCTTCACCAAACAGCTCCTTGCCTCCCAATATTTCATAAAACTGTTAAAAAAACATTATTTAATCATACTTTTAAGCAGGATTGAATATTTTGGATAGCTGTTGCTTTTATTCAGTATTTTTAGTCTATTATACAATATTTGCTGGAGCAGGTTACCAGAACTGTGAAAAATCCTTCATATTCCTTTAGTTTTTGTGCTGATTAGTTTAAAAGAGATTCCCAAGTTCATCTGCTGAGCTACATATGGATTTGAATCTGGATTTCTACAGTCTTTGTTAATATCTTAACAGCTATCCCATACTGGTTCTATCCCCCTATTTTAGCTTTGTTTTCTAAAGTATGTCCTTTATTGTAAGATGCAGTAGTAAAAGTACAGGTAGTCCTCACTTACCAACCATAAGTGAGACCAGCAACTCCATCACTATGCAACTTGGTTATAAAGTGAAAAATCACAGATGTGCCCCACATGTCACTTGAGGCTGTTAAGTTCAACATCATGTGAATGCAACTTGCAACTTCCTGCTGGCTTCCCCACTGATTTTACTTGTTGAAAGCTGGCTGTGAAGGTCACAAATGGCAAGCGTGTGACAAAAGCTGCAACTCTTGTAAATGCGCACTGGTTGCCAAGCACCTGAATTGTCATCTGCAAATGTTCTTTTTCAGTACCATCATAACTTTGAATGGTTGCTGAATGAGCAATCAATAAATGAGGAATAGTTATAAATTAATATTTTGTGTTACTTTTGTACCACTATTTAAGAAACATATGAATTATCACCAAAGTCAAATATGGTCCAACCACACTTCCAAATGTCAATTTTCCACTATTCCAGAAAAAAGAACCCTGCATAAAATTATCATATATAATACCAAGTATTTTTTCTATTTTAGATCATTTCAAGTTTGTAAATAAAAAATATTCTGTGCATTCTTCAAAAACTATACAGAAGATCTGCACAGCACTGCTCTAATATTAAGGAAGCTTGACTATTGTTTGAGCCTCAACAGTATGTGTGTGCATGTGTGTTGTTCCATAAAAGAGCTGACTTATTAAAGTTAATGGAATTGTTAATGAAACAGCTGTTTAATGAAAAGAGGTGTGTGCTGTGTTCAGATGAGATCCAAAGGATTTCTTCCAAATCAAAATTTGTAGCTATGTAAATATGTGCCTATTTGCTTTTTGTTTCCTTTTCCCCCCAATCTTAATTTATTTTGTTACAACTTATTATTGACAAGGGAGCCCCTGGGTTTATCAATCAATCTGAGAGTATGGAAAATGCTTTGTATAAACCACTCATTTTAGTAATCTCAGAATGAAAAATAAGTATCAAAATCACCACTGCTCAATTACTAGTGAAGGCAGGATTACATAATTGCAGCATTTAAGTTGCCAAATTTAGTTTAATACATCTTTCATGAATAACTATAGCTGCTATATATAAGCAACATGATTATATTTGGACATCCTGTCTACTCAAAAGCAAGTTACATTATACTTCATTATGCATGAACCTAAAAATCAGTCTTGTACCAGGTACAATGTCCCTTATACTCTGAACTTCTCTTATAATTCTGGTCTGCTTGGGGAAAGTTGGCCAATTCCATAAATCACTACAAAAAATTACATTTCACAGGAAAATACAAGAACCTAAAATACAGAACTGCTAAGAATATTTTAGCCATCCCCTTGACATTTTTTTTTAGTTTGCAGGAACTATTTGACTTTAACTTTGTACAGACTTGATAATGTCACTTTATTATATCTCTTTCTGATATTAACAAAATGAGTAATACCTTATTTGTGGATACATACACCTTTAAGTACAACCACTTTAATAGGCAACCGCTGCCTCTTACGAAAAGCAAATCATGAAATCCAGAAGATTTAATTACCGTATTGCTGTATCTGTATAAACAGATCAGATGACAAGTTACTTCAAGAGGAAATGATAACAAACAGGAGGCTAATCTCAACCCAGTAAACTAACAGTACAAATAGGTATAGCAATAAGAAAAAAAAATCAAGCCTAGAAATGCTGAAACAAGAGACTGCATATTCTCCATATTATATAGCTAACATGCTGAGGCCGAAAGAAAGTAGATTGCCTAAAATCATCAGTTAATGTTAAAAACTGTATTAAAAAAGGCTACTCATTCAGTTCAATTTCCCAGCAACTCTATTCTAAATCTTTGTGTTTGTCCATTAACTCCCCCAATCTCCAAGGAATGGCCCTTTTGTTGAAGCACCTTCAACTAAAATTCCGCAAGAGAAGTGTTTAGCCTGACTGTATGTAATAGGAGACTTAAGACAAGCGTGGCAGGTTTGAGGTCTAGAATGGGAAACTATCGGGGCGTTGTCACGCTCCGTCACCATTTTTTTTAACCTCACCGAAGTATTCGCCTAACTAACAGCGCTCTTTCAGGCCTAAAAACAACCACCATCCATTAACCCACTCCAACCGCTCTTTTTGTGCTTCACGACTACCAGGTTGGTAATGGCGTTGCCACTCCCAACGAAACTCGGGTAGTCTTTGGGGGGGAGGGGAGTAGTTACACCCACAGGCTTGACGGGAACCACGGCGCCGGTGTAGGCCTTACTAGGCCGGCGTCAAGCTGCGGGCGGTCCCTAAGTCGAGCACCTCCCCCTCTTGAGCAGTCACTACCACGTCGGCGCAGCCAACACTGCGGAAATGGAGCTGCTGAGGCGGGCGTTGCGCAGGCGGCTTGGCCCTCAGGTCGGGCTTCCCAATTCCGCAGCGCCTCTTTCCCTCCCCCCTTTTGCTTTCTCACCTGTGTCCCCGATTATGATATACTTGAAGAGATACGCGTAGGCCATGTCTTTCCGATGCCCGCCGCTTCGCCCTCCTGCCTTCTCCGGTAGAACTGTCGCTCCTCTGTGGCGTGGCGCGGCGTGACGTGACGCCCCCTCCGCCCCTCTATGTCAGAGCTCGCGCTACGTAAGATTTGAAGCCGTTAGCGACTTTCCGCCCCGCGCGCGCGCGCCGCACGACTTCCAACTACCCCCTTTTTCCCTTTCCGAAGCGGTCACCAAGCAATCTCTCACGTCGGCTGTGCCAGCGCGCGCGCCCCCTTCCTTTTCTTTTTGCTTCTTTTCCGCCGCGTCTCCGAAGAGGCTCGTAAACGTCCCGAGGCGCGAGAGGGGAG
>JANHFL010006925.1:52967-65193 GCA_032468155.1 Oxyrhabdium leporinum | reverse complement strand
AAGGGAGGGGTGGGGGAAGGGAAGGTGTTTTGAGGGTGGATCTGAGTCACGTGCGAAGGGAGGTCACGGAATGGCCGTAAGAAATAATCGGATCTCTACGTAGGAAATGAGGGAAGCTAAGAAAGACTCTTGACGAGACTCCTCCCTGTCGAAATGAGTGCAGAAATTGAAAGTGAACGAAAACAAATGGATTGGTCCGATAGAAACAATCGACTTGCGACAGATGGTATTGCTTTGTGAATTATAAACATGTAAAATGATAATTGTTACGGTTTGAATTGAAGGACAGGAATAGGGCTGCAATAAAAGCCTTTGCGTTAAGAAGAATGGCCAGGAACAACAGGAAAATGGGAAGATGGTGTGTCGGATATGTTTGCCGCCTTGAGTTATTTGTACAGTAATAAAAGCAGGATATAAATAAGCAAAGAAACTACAAAGGCGACTGGAGTAGGAGCAGGATTCTACTTGTGTAGAAAACAACGGTACAAAACTGGAATAGTAGCCCCTGTAAGTACTGTTGGGATAGGTTAATGGCAGGAATGATGGCTCCTGGGGAAAAACGATCAGCCCAAAGGCTAGAAAGATGGCTCTTAAAGACAAAAAAGATTAGGCACTGGAAGTACTGTGCCCATAAATAGGAGGAACTGGCATCATTCCTGGGACTGGAATGACAGTCAAGATCATAGAACAGACCAAGAACTAGAAAAACTTTCCTAAGGCCATATGGGCCTGGTGTGTAACTGAAGAGTAAACTCTTGAAAATGGGCGAAACTTTTTATTCACAAGGATTTTTATTTAACCTTTCTGGAACTGTTATTCCAGTCATGCAGCTCATCCTTTCAAGGCTCAGCACTAGCCCATTCCGTGCCTTTCTATTATTCTGCTCTCAACTTTAGCCTTGCCCTTTCTGATGCAGGAATGTTTTTCCAATATATGCTATCACTGTATTTCAGTTACCTGGCATGGTCATTTGAGACTTTGGCCTGATACATTATGATATTTTTGACCCTTGATCAAGTGGGCTAGCATACACATCTCTTTGGGAACAGGTTTAAATCTTCTTGAGTTTTAGACATAGGTACATATACTTAAGAGTAGAAAAACTGTTCGTCAATATATCTTTATTCAAAAACATTTCATGTTAATATAAATGAATTAAATAGCTGTAATTCTCTCCGCCCCTTAAACTTTATAAAAAACAAAAATACTTCATTCTTGAGACAGATACTAGCAGTCTTTGTACCACACTTACATGTTAAGGAATGAGTTTGGAGTTGGGTGGACCAAGCCTGGAATGGCTTGGATTGGGCTGGGTATTTGCTTGACAACCTGTGATTCTCAGCAAGAGAAATAATTGCTGCACTAGACAAACTCTAATCCAGTAAGGCTCCTTAAGGGCATCATACATGTTGTTGGTACGGCATAAATAAATTCTGTGCTATTGGCTACTACCCTATTTCTCCAAATTTGACTTGCAAGGTTGTCAAAGAGTGCTTTCCTGAGCACTCTTTGAGCTGTTTTTTCCAGAAAGAGAATTCCAAAAGCAATTCACAATATTTCAGGGTTTTGCAAGTTGCAGCATTGTAAAAGCAGTTTAAGAAAATATGTTTTAAACTAAAAAGCACCTCCCCCCCCTTTGTCATCCTTTCCATTAAAAACATGTTTTTAAAATTAATTTAGCTTTTGCTTCCTCTAATGTTTTTTTAAAATTTTATTTTACTTTATAAAGTCATAAGGCTGTATCACTGTTTTATCTGACACCTATATACTGCTAACTTTCTCATTGTTTGTCTTTCTGTATCTTCATAGTAGTTCAAATGGTCCATTATATGCTAAATAAAAAAAACCTGAGACTCATTACTCCTGTGAAGTTGATATTTCTATGATGTTCACACCAGTTTGATTTTCAAAGTTGTGGCTGCTGCAGCATCCCTACAGTCATGTAATCGTGGTTTCCTATGCCCCTTCTAGCTTCCCACAAGCATGTCAATGGGAAAACCAGCAGGAAGTTGGAAGTTGCTCCCACTCCCACATCATTTTGTTTTTTTGTTTTTCTGTTTAAGTAATTAAATGTTGACTAAATATTGCAGCTTGTTTGCCAGTATAATTATTTTTTCTGTTTTATGATATATACTCCTCTTAAATGATCATGGGACAATGCAGCATTGATGTAAAATAAATATTGTCAGCCTGAAATTTAATATTTATTCTGATCACATCAGACTTCACTACCTTTATCTCAAAGAAGGACCCAATGGCTCACACAACTGTCTAGTATAGATTAAAATTTAACTAAAAACAATTTAGCATGTAATATTCTTTTGCCCAAGTAAAAGAATTGACCCTAACATCAATGAAACCATTACTTTTATTGGTGGGAGAAGAATTTCATAATTTCATTTTCTTATTTTATGAAATCCCAGTACTGTTTCAAGTTTGAGAATTTCTGGCATATAAATAAATGCAATCCATACTTATTGGCAGATGTATCCATCTAAGCATATCAACAAAACAGTTTCAGAATATTTCAGTCCTGTGACACAATGATTGTATCATGTATTCATGAATGCTGCTGTTTAAGTTGTCTGTCTATTATGGTTTGATTCCTTGTATTCCTTTGATTCAATTTTTTGAGAGATGATAGTTTGAATAGGGATTATGTTCTCTGTAACAGCACATAGCTTGGGGATAAGTTTTTATATTGTTGGTCACATACTGGTGAACACATGTAGACAACTAGTTGAGATAAACTTTTATAACAGCTATTAATTCTGAATGTCATTTGTAATTTTCTTTTTAGCATTATACTCTGTACAGGGCAAGAATGTGACATTTAGCAATAAGAACTGAATGAGTCTTTTTATACATTTAGTTACAAATACCTAAATCATTGAATTATAAAATAGACTTTGAGAGCTTCAATGACATCTGCAAGTTTTTTACTGTCATTAAAAAGAGCAAAATGTTTTTATATAGTATTTCTGAAGCTGATGCAACTAGGAACAGAGAAGGCCTTTTGATAAATACTATGCCACAACTATAAATCTGCTTCCAAAAAAAAAATTATTTACTTTTTAGCTGGATAATTGGGATGTTTGGTCATTTGTAGAGTGAACTTCTGCAATAAATGCATAGTAATTATTAATGCATAATCAAATGATACCAGAAATAAATTATAGATTGTTGTTTAACGCGATTAGCATCTACAGATACTGAAGTAATTATCAAAGTTATTAAGTTATTTTCCAGAATCAAAGGAGTGCAGTGTTCTTGATATAATACAGAGGAGTTAGATGTAAGGATTTTAGAACTATGAATAATATAAAGAAAATCATGGCAAAATATGCATCCTGCCCTTTGCACTTTAGTACATCTACTTAACTACTGTTAAGATGGGGGTTACTTGAACAAAACCTCCTTTTAATTTAGAAATATTTATCTTAGGTTCTTTTTCTATGAAAAACAAATCCAGTTAGCAAGTGTGCACGTACTAATATTTTACAATCAATCACATGTAACCAGACTTTTAATTACATTAAATATCCAAATTTTAGTGATCAGCATTTGAAATTCATGAAACTCAAAATTTGATACCAAAGGTCATTGTAAATTAAAAAGTTCACTTTCCACAATCCAAAATAGTAGCCCACCAGGTTCAGGCAGCACAAGGGGACTGATCCCTTGGAAAATACTGTCCTGCTAATCATAGAATCATGGAACTGTAGAATTAGAAGATAATTTGGCTTAACTTTCTGCAGTGTGTTTAGGAGAATCAGTTAAATCATCCATGAGTGGCAGCCGTGCAGTCTCTCTTATGGAGATGGAAAACCCACTATCTAATATTTCCCTGTTGTACAGGTCTTATTGTCAGGAAATTTTTCTTCACATTTAAACAAAATGTACCAGTTGCAAATTATACCCATTATTTCTGACTCCGATTTCTGTGGCCATAGTTCTTGATCATCTTCCTTGTTGCTTCCCTCATTGAATTAGAATAAAGCTGTAACGTCTCCCTTCAGTTTTCATTTCCTCAGACTGAACATCCCAAATTCATCATAGGGTATGCCCTCTAGTCCAGCAATCCCTAATCTTTCACACTCCACAGACTGGCAACAGAAGGAATGGTTTCGCATGTGCGCCACTTAATCCCGCACATGCATAAATGGAGCTTCGTGCACTTGACTGCCACTTGCGCGGCCCAAGTCCCAATGGGCTGCAGACTGGCACCAGTCCATAGACTAGGGGTTGGAGACCCTTGCTCTAGTCCTTTGATTATCTGCACTGCCCTCCTTGGAACCCTCGCCAAAATGTCAATAACCTTTTGAAAATGTGATGCCCAGAATTGTACACAGTACTTCAGATATGATCTCACTAGTGCCATATAAAAAGAAATAATGAATGACTTCATGTGTCTTTGGTACATGGTTTCTTCTAATCAAGACCAGAACAGCATTAGCCCTACCAGCAGCTGACTGAAATTAATAACACATGTTCAGCTTGTTGTCAATTACCACATCCAAGGCGTTCTCAGATGTGTGTCTCCAAGTCATGGAATTTTATTCCTATAGGCATATCTTATATTTTGTGGCTAACCAGCCAGTTGTAAGTCCATCTTATTATAATACCATCCAAACCACAGTTTAACTGATTGTCATGTGTAACTTGGTTAATATCAAAGTAAATTAGCTTCAGTATTTGCTTTCTTCAGTAGAATGATTACCCTGTCAGAGAAGGAGACAAAATTCTCACATGCTCTATTTTTGACAAAGGCATGTTGACTCTTAGCAATCAGGTTATTTTTAAGATAGTGTGCTCTTACCTGCTCTAACATCACCCTAGATATCTATATCAGGCTGGCTACGCTATAATTACTGGGAATTTTTTTATGAGGGGGGGGTTTTCAACATTTGTTTGTGTGTGTGTGTGTACATACATAAACAGGTATTGATGCACCTAAGGCATTTTATTGCGGTTGTTTCTCAGATGTGACCATCAGCCAGAGGAAACAGGAAGGCTAAGAAATTAAGAAATGTCATCATTATTCTTAATTTGATTTCAGTTCTAAATATGGTGAACCATGGTCCCGAAATATTGCTGAAATACAAATTTGAGCAGAATCCATCAGCATGCCAAATGATTTATAGGCTAAAACCTGTAATTTAGCAAAATCTGGATTCCCAGTCATCACTCTGAGAAATGAAGTTGTGTTTCAAAATCAATTGTCTATCACCACTCCAACCACATCTCTTTCTTCTCCTCCCCTTTCTTCTTTTTTTTCTAAACAACTTCTTGGATTTTTTTAGTTTTGATGGTTCTACCTTTCTTTCTCATATGACCAGAATCATTAACTCTTCCTCGTGGAACTGAAAAGAAATCCCTTAAATATAGTGTTCACTCAGGTGAAGCTTTTATGATAGAGTTACACTGTCTTATATACAAAATTGTGTAGGGAACCCAAATAAAATATTTATAACTCCCTTGTTTCCTAATTGCTACTTCTGATTTAACATAGACTAGCTGTACAATATGTGCTAGTAAGAGTTTTCCATCTGGAAATACACCAAAACAAACAAACAAACTTGAGTATTGAAAATGGTATATTAAATATTGAAAAAGCCT
The DNA here is from genome assembly GCA_032468155.1 of Oxyrhabdium leporinum. Lineage (NCBI taxonomy): Eukaryota > Metazoa > Chordata > Lepidosauria > Squamata > Cyclocoridae > Oxyrhabdium > Oxyrhabdium leporinum. The sequence goes on along the minus strand of JANHFL010006925.1, from coordinate 59,574 downwards.
TCACATATTCAAGGCACTTAAATTGACCTAATATTGTCATTGCCTCTAATGGTTCTTGGAAAGCTTATTTTTAAATAGCTTATATTTTTAAATAGTAAAAAAAAATCTCAAATTTGAATGGTGATATTTTTAAAGACGTTGTAAATGGGATTTAATTTTATCAGAAATTTTAATAATCATTTTAATAATCAGATTCTCCTGTATATTGTAATACCTGTAAATATACTGAATTTGGTCTTATCACTATTTGTGTAACAATTAAAATTCTACTTGGAGTTATGTTTTCTAATATTACTTTTATGTAGTATTGGTTTATGTAGTTAGTAAATTATAGTGTGTCATTTACATGACAGCTAAGTTTTTTTAACAATATGCATTAAAATAGAAATCTCTCTGTTTTTTAGAGTTAGCAATTAGCCCACTAGGTGGAGAACTTGCATTAAGTTACATTCAACACATGAAATATAATGATATACGGTAGTAGTTCACATAACAAACGAATTTTCTCAGATATTGTTTTTTATCTGTGTATCACAGAGTTGTAGTGAGATTCTGATACTTGATAAACTTAATTGCTGAACAGTATATTGTACATTAAAAATAACTATTAACTGGGAAAAGTAAGCAGTATCCAGTCAATATAAAAACTTTTTAAATATTATTGATTTAAATGAAACTTTTTAACCTTTACTTAATGTTCACATTATAATCAGTGGACTTCAAAATGCTTTGCTTTGACTGGATCATATCAGTTGTTAGTAGGTAATCAATTAGCAGAATTCTAATTATGAAGCATTCTTCTATTAGCTTGCTTCATTTTAACATTCAGATTTAGTACCAAATATTTTTAAGCTTTTAGTGTTAGCAAACAACTATATGATCTTCCATATAGCATTTTTCATGTGCTAGAATCTTTGGATTCTATCAGTTAGTATATACTTGTTTCTATTTTGTCCTGTTGGCTATTTCAGAATCTGAATCATCTAAAAAAACGTTCTGAGGGCACCTAGTTTGGCCCATGTCCTTAGACCAATTAGTAATAGAAGACAACACCATAGGCTTTTTTCTGAAGTGGGATAGCCTTTGATGTCTCACCCAGGATTTTCCCACAATGATATGAGCATAGAACCCAGGGAATATCAGAATTATGCCCTAAAGACCTAGTGCATGGAAACATCATACATGATAAAGCAAAATAAAGCAAAGATTTTTGATCTTTTGATAAAAGCCCCTTTGAATGACATTTATGCTAATAAGGATCTCTGTCTTAGATTAGTTATATATCTTCAATTCGGTCTTGGGTAAAAGCTTTTATCAGCTTTCTTAAACCTTGCATATTGAAATTTCAATTTCCACAATTGGCTAATTGGTTGACAATTCTGAGAATTGTATCCTGAATCACTTGGAGAAATAGGAAAAGAAAATTGACAAGATTTATTTTTAGTTTACTAGGATTTTTGTTATTCTTTGTTATTTGTTTGTTATTGTTTTAAAAGGAATATGTTTTACCAGACAAGACTGAGACTAAATTAAGCGTGGATTTAAAAATAACAGGTTATAAGAATGATTTGGAAAAATTCTACTCTTACAGTAAAAGGAATAATACAAAAAAAAAAGTGACTTGGATAACTTTCCTATATTTGATTTACAAATAAAACGTTAAAATTCTGAAAGCTTTTGTGAACAGGGTCAAGGAAAAAATAAAAAGAAATCAAATTAAAAATGAAGACAACTATAAGTGTCCCAGGATAATGATGCAAAGTCAAATCTGGGTAGTTCACTGGGACCAGAGTTTTACTCTTCCGAACTTTCAAATTCTGAGAAATCAAATTCCAGAATACTATTTGAAGAGATTAAAAGTGAAAGGAAGGAATATAAAATTGGTTTATTTGATCAAGGTTAAAATAGATATGCAATTATCTCTGGTAATCATACTCAACATTCAGTCCTTAATATCTAGATAGAGAGAAGTGGGTTTCCTCAAGGTCCTGTTTTGGGCCCAGTGTTCTTCAATATATTCACATGTGACCTAGATTAGAGGGTTGAAGGGGACACTCATCAAATTTGTAAATGACACAAAAGTGGGGGGAATTGCTAATACTTCCGTAGACTCAAGTTTTAGAAGGATCTTGACGGATTTGAACATTGGGCCCTATCTGACAAGATATAATTCATAGCAAGAAACATAAGTTCCTATACCTACAGAAAAAACAAACAAAAAACCAAAGCAGATGCACTGGTACAGAATAGGCATTCCTGACTCAACAGTAATGCCTAAGAGAAATATAGATACCCTAGTAAACCACTGCTTAAATATGAGTCAGCAGTGTGCTGCAGTTGTCAAAAAAACCACAAACCCAATGCAGTGCTGGGCTGCATCAATGGAGGGATAATAGCAAGTTCAAATTAATTGATAGTACCACTATATATTACACTGGAAAAGCCACATTTGGAATATTACATCCAGTTGTGGTCATTACAATACAAAAAGGATGCTGAGTCCGTAAGAGACCAGATTAGAGCAACGACGTAAGAATTCTGAAGGCTAAATCCTATGAAAATGGCTAAAAGAACTATGTATGTTTAGCTTAATGAAGAGCGAGGGGAGATATGATAGCATCTAATACTTAAGAGAATGTTATAGGGAAGAGGGCATCAATTTATTTTCCAAAACAACTGAGTAGGACTAGAAGCAATGAGTGTAAGCTTGGGAGGGAGATCCAACCTGAAAATAAAGAAGAATTTCCTGACAGGACTATTAAGTGGAACAGCTTGTCTCCTGGAGTTGTGATTGCTCCATCACTGGAGGTTTTCAAGGCTGAACAACTCCATTGGCCCGTTATGATATGAGGACTCCTGCCTTGGGTGGGGGTTGTACTAGAAGACCACATTCCTTCCAACCCTATGTTTCTATGATCCCTTAATGGACTTTTGCTAACCAGGACTTAAAGGCTCCTGTTTAAGCCTTTTAAGATTTCTTGATAGATGAGAAATGCAATATGGGTTGTATTTCAAGAGAAGGTGATAAATTACTAAAATTGTTTACAGGTTGACTTATGACCTATGAAATTATGACAGACTCCCTGAAAGTACTTATGACTGGTTCTGAAGTGCTGATGACAGCCCTCCCATGGTCACATTTGAAGCATTTGGCAACTGGCCTGCTTTTATGGTCATTTGCAGATCCCCGTGGTCATGTAACCATATTTTGCCAAAATCGCATTTACTTCTGGTTTTCAGCAAAACCGGCCCATAGTGAATCATTGTAGTTTAACAACTATCATAACTTATGACTATGATGGGGGAGGCTTCATTATTCTTGTAAATTGTGGACTACCTATGTAGATGCAATGAACAGGGAAGTGGTTTTTTATATATTTATTTTCTTTTTCTTACCATATTTTTTTTCTTTCATTTCTATTTTCATTTCTGCTTTTTTCTTTTCTCCACTATTTTTTCTTTTTATTGTTCTATTTTTTAGTTTGTATTCTTATTTTTTAATTATAATGTTTAATAAAATTATCACCCCAATATGTTTTTCTTGTTAGTTTGGCAGGTTCTGAATATTGATACTAGTGCAACTTTTACACTTTATTCTGCATTTTAAAACCAGCTTCTCTTAGCATCACCAATTTGATTAACTTGTATTTCTGTAGTTAGAAATATTTTAACATGCAGTGCAACTCCTTTTCTCTTTCGATTATTTTGTAGTCTTTTGAACAAGTTATCTCATTAAAGTGCTTTATTCCAGTCATGAGAATCACCTTACCAATCAACTCACTTTCTTATAAAAGATTATGGCTTAATTCCTTTCTCTCTGATAATTTGAGCATTGGAACTTTCTGTCTGATACTTTCAGCATCAGAGACTATAGTCTTCATTAAAGTTCGTCCTATTTTGTTTGAGTGGTTTAATAGGGTCCAACTCAATTTATTCTTTCTTGAAATGCATAAAGCCCTCTCTGGAATGTTAATTTCTGGATTTCTGTCCTCAGCTTCCACAGGTTTCCATTTGAAGTCCTCTTGACTGAGATCAGAGTGCTGTAGCACAACACATTATTCACAGTATTTGTGAAATGCACACTCAGGAGATAGTACCAGAAGAGTAAAAAATGGCTTAATTAGGTAATTTGTTCTTTTTGCTAATGCAAGAAATTTTAACAATGAAGAAGGCTGTTACAGAATGTAACAATCTAGCCCCAGAATTTAACCATTTCATTTTACACAATAATTGAAATAGAGCCTTCCAAATTATGTCATAAATATAGGGTTTGGTCTGACATAACATGCTGAGGAAAGACAACTGTTTTAGAAGATCGGGCAGATAAACAGATGGGCTATCTAAGCACTGGAGGGAAGGTCATGGTAAGAAAGAAAATTAGCCATTTTAAAGAAAAGTCAACTTTATCAGAATGTATCTATGCCTATGATCTGTGCTACACTACCAATAAAGCTAAGGAAATTGCTTTCCAAAGCCACTGTGGAGATGTAGCAGTCTTGGATGCCGGATAGTCAGAAAATTTGTGTAGCAACAATAAATATGTCTGCTTTTACAGTTGTTTTAAATTACGGGTAGTCCTTGAGAAACACCAGACCGCTGATACTTCAAAATTACATACAACCCTGTTTCAAAGTTATAACAACTGCAGTAGGCCCACAGCCTCCTAAGCAGCTCTAAGGTATCTCTCTCAACATGGATTGTGTGCTTGCTTACTCTCTTGTAATCTCTCCCTCCAATGAATGTAAATACAAACACTAATTTCCCTTCATCAATAATCCCATAATCAAGGTGGAATTCCAAAGGTGGTGAAGTAGCGAAAAAGGGTTATAAAATTTATTCCTTTTTCCCAGCTTCTCATGAGTTGTATTCTGGAAACTTTTCCTACCATTTGGGTTTACCTGGCTGTTTGGGAGTGATATTCTTCCAATGCAGTAAGTACTGTATGTTCAGGGAAAACTTGTTAAGAAAACTTTTTTAAATATTTAGTTCCATATTGGCATATCCCTTAATGTTCTTGTTATTTGGCATTTGTCCTGTAAATTCTAAATTAACCATCAATGCACAGTTTAAAGATAGCATTCAGAAGCTCTCGTTATCCTCAATCCTTCTCTTTCATTTTTTTATCATAAATATTTTAGATTTGTATTCATTCATTCATTATTTATTTTATTGATTACATTTTTATGCTGCCCATCTCTCCTACAAGGTCACAAGATGTTCATACAAATACACTTATACTTAAACCTCATATTCTTTTTTATGAAGAGATTTCACCAATCACATCCTTATTCAGTTTTGCATCTCCAAATGGCCTAATCATTTTTTGTGCTCTCTTGTCTCAGTCCTGCCAATCCATTCATGTTACTTAATATGATAATTTTCACCTAAAACATATTCATTTGGAATTCATGCACAATTTCTTCCACAGCTAATATATGATTATTCCATTATCACTGTTCACTGAGACATAACTGAAGAATGAATTTCCAGCTTTGTAAGATTCAAAGAACTGTTACATAAACAACCACTTGCAAACTTCACCATCTACAATGAAGAGATAAGTCCCTCAGAAGTTCATGAAAAAAATAGTTAAAAAAGAACCAGAAAAATTCTGCTGTAATGTATAAAGAAATATAATAGTTCTGAACTGAAACTAGTTCCATTGCTGGATCACCTTTCATTCCTTTTGTTCATAATTAAATTTTCATTCTTCTCTCAGCTGTTACTAGGATTAGAAGCCCTCCAGGCAGTGATTCAAAGACACAATTCTAGGTAAGCTAAGTTTACTGCAAAACAAGGAAAGCTGCAAAGAAGAAATCCAGTAATTATTGAGTGTAAAATGCAAGCCATATTTATTGTGGAACCAGCATGCAGATTGTGCACTCTTCTATTTTGTATTATAGTGAACTAATTGCTTTTGAGCAAGACAGCAATTAGCACGTTTCTTTTCTATTTATTTATTTATTTATTTATTTACTTATTTATTTATTTATTTACCATGTTCCTCAGAAAACACGACCCACCCCAATAATAAGTCCAACCTTACTTTTTTGGGGTGGGCCTAATATTACCCCTATCCTGAAAATAAGCCGGGAGGGGTGGATGAGTGGTGGCACAGGCGGGGAGGCAACTGTCCGGCTGCAGCCCGCAAATACCCTTTCACCCTTCTCTTTCTGAGTGCAGTGCTTCTGCTTGTTGAGCGGCTTCCCGAAGCTGGCAGCTCCGCGGCCAGCTGCTTTGCTTTTTCCCTCTTTTGGGGAGGCGAACAGGAGGCTTTTTGGCGAACGGGGGGAAAATGGTAGGGGGATTTTGCTGCCTGTCATCCATTCCTCAAGCTCAGAACAGACTGAGGGAAGGATGGCAGGCAGGAAAATCTCCCCCCACATGCGGAGATCACTTTCTGAAAGAGTTTTCCTCACCCTGCCTGCTTCCGATCTTTCTCCCTCTCCCGCATCTTACGAGATTTTTTTTTTTTCATGAGAAGTAGGAAGGTCTAAACTATGGTGGGGTTTTTTTTACCATAGTCCCACAGACTTCTTGCACGTGCAACGGAGAACGGACCTGGAAAACAGGTTAGTGAAGGGATGTGGCTGCTCTTGGGGGGTGG
>JANHFL010006925.1:39393-52867 GCA_032468155.1 Oxyrhabdium leporinum | reverse complement strand
GTTTCTCCTCACTTTCACTTTCTCAGCAAAGTCTTAAGCGCCATGTTAAGCCTCCATCCAGCAAAGCTCCGTACATAACGATGTTGCCTCGGGGCTAGGTAAAAAAAAAATACTTGCAATTCAAAGTCGCCCTGTTTTCACTCCGTCTGCTGTTGTAGTTTAGATAACTTCCTATTGAAGGCAGAGGTGGTCGCTGGGTCTTGTTCTGCCGAAGCAGAAGCGTCCCAGGCTCGGAATCCCAGCAGGCAATAAGAAGGGGGACTCTCGCCCTTCGCCCCTGAAGCAAACTCAGGAACGTCCGGGGAGCCCTGCCCCTTGCCCACCCAATTCTCCTATCCCTCTATTCCCGAGGAATAGGATTAAAAGCCGTGGAAACAGCTGATAGACACTGTTATTCGGCTTTTTACGAAGCCATAGGATGGACGGTCCCAAGTGGCCGTCCACAACCCAGCGTTGCCAAACTGGAAGTCCCGTCAGGAACGTTTTTTAGTCCACTTTAGATATTCTCCAAAATTACAAACAGAAATCAGGGAAAAATTATGCACACCATACCTTATCCAATTACAAATTGGAGAGAGGCATATGTTGCATATGTACGGATACTGGGTTAAAAGAGGGGAATGTCAGGCCTACTGAAGCATGAGATGAAGGCAATTCAACGTTTCTTCCAGAATAGACACATACTTTGGGTGGCTTGTTTGGCAGAAAAGGAACATTTGAAATTTAGGATTTCATTTCCCCCCACCCCATTTTTTAAAGAGGGGCCTTATTACAATATGATACATGAAATAAATATGCAGTAAATTTGTTGATCTCAAAATTAACAGATTCCCTTTTAATTTACCAGTCTGGTTGGTTTTTTTGGGGGGTTGTTGTGTTATCAAGGGAAAAAGAGTCAAAACTGTCTACCCTAAAGGCAATGTTTTTATGTACCAGATCCAAGGCTGACGGATGTTTTGCTTTGTCTGTGACACTTCTCTTTTGCAGGCTGAAGTAAGATTACAAATTCAACACTATCTAAATCTGTCAAACAAGCTTTCCTTCTAAGACAGTTATTTTGTTTTTAGTTATGCAGAATGTCATAAACAAAACTCCATAAGCTTAAAAAAAAACCTTTTACTAATTGTGTGTGCGTGTGTGTATGTGTAATCTCCCCAGAAAACCTCAAAATATACTGTTACAATGTCAGTCTCATTTTTCATCCACAATATTTATGAAAAAATTGTTTTAAAAAATCGCTTTCCAAACTTCCAATGAGAAACTTGAGCAACATAAGAGCCATGGTGGCGCAGTTGTTAAAGTTCAGTACTGCAGGCTACTTCTGCTGACTGCCGGCTGCCTGAAATTTGGCAGGTCAGATCTCACCAGGCTCAAGGTTGACTCAGCCTTCCATCCTTCCAAGGTCGGTAAAATGAGGACCCAGATTGTGGGGGCAATATATTGACTCTGTAAACTGCTTAGAGGGTTGTAAAGCACTGTGAAGCGGTATATAAGTCTAAATGCTATTGCTACCGTATTTCTGAGTCTGGCTGGAAAGAAGTAATTGAAGACTAATTTATGTTTTGTAACATTTGCATGCATTTACTATCATATAGTTTTAACACAAAGGTGAAACAGACAGCTTAAAATACTTCAGACTATCCCCTAAGTATATATTTATATGAAGTATCTAGAGAGAAAGACACCATCCAAAATAGTTTCTCATTTGCTGGTGTCTTCTAAAATTTAAATTGAGTGATTACTCAATACAACTTTATAGAATGTATGCATCAGATTTACTTGCCTTCTGTTGCTTCTCTCTATCGAATAGTTTTGAATAGCTGATCAGTCTTGATTGTTACATATTATCAGGGCTCACACATGGAGCTCAAGTGTGATGTTTTATCTACAGTTGGTTGAATGAGCCTCAGTTGCTGAAATCAGACAATATGTGAAGCTACAGTCAAACAAATCACATTGTGGGTTACAGTAATGTGTGTGTCCAGCCACTGCTTATTACTACTTATTTCATTCTTGTATTCAAATGACCAAATATAGTCGAAAGGCAACCGTCACGTAGTAAAACATGGACCTCTTGTACCATATAGTTTGTTTTCATAAACACGGTTTAACGTATATTTTCGACTAAGAAAAAATGGTGACATTGCATAAATATAATAATGCAACAGGATACTATTTGCATAGTATAACCATGAAGTATATTGCTCTACTAACTGTGTTAAGTGTGAACTCCACTGCAGTTTTCACATTTGACCTTTGCCCAAAGATAAACAATTTTCCAACTGTTTGTTGAGAGGAGTTTTAGAACATTGCTAGCCATGAATATGACTTGCTATAATTTGTATTGTGCTCTTTTCCAGTGTTAGTGGGAGGCCCATTACCTCGGGGCCATGAATTTGAACTTCACAATGTTCGATTTCACTGGGGCAGAGAAAATCAGCGTGGCTCAGAACACACAGTTAATTTTAAAGCATTTCCCATGGAGGTAAGAGTGGTCTCACCTTACATAGCCTTAGAATTTATTCTCTTAATGTTAAATCATTACCTCAATACCAGTTGGTTTTATTTTAACCCAGCATCTTATTGATTTATAGCAGCAATTAAAGACTGTCAGTTGAGGTGGGCACAGAGAATTTAAATTTACATGCATAAGATTATGCCTCTGGTAAAAATTCTGTAGGATTAATTGTTCATAAAATTAACAGACAGTATTATAGACTTTGGCATTAATACTATTCTAAAAAATTCCTGCTACAATAGCAATTTCTATGTCACCTTGAATAAAAAGTTGTTTTGCTTCCTCTTCTTAAATTGCACGTCATGCAGATATCAAAATAAGTACAAATATAACACATATTTAAACTACAAAACATTAAAACAAACTAAACATATCACAGTTTAGGAGTAGAGAAGTGGTGATACCTTCTCTGTTACTGCACCAACCATCTTCTGCAAGTAACTCTTTCAGGGCCCCATGTCAGCCGGCGTAGCCAAATTTTAAACTTTTTCTGAAGCCTTAAAAAAAGGTGGGAGAAGATCTCACCTCCTGTGGCAAGATATCTCAAAGGATGGAGCCCATGTCAGAAAATGCTTTTCCCCTGGATCCCACCAGCTGAAATTCCTTGGCTGATGGGGTCCACACTAGGCCTTCTGCCAGCATGAGTGGGGGGTGGGGTGGGGTGTCAGTCCCATTGTGAAAAGATGGTTCCATAGATATCCTGAACCCATGCCATGGAGGATTTTAAAAGTGTTAAGGAATACTTTCAGTTGGACCCAGGCCCAGATTGGCAAACAGTGCAGCTCACATAACAGTGGTGTTACATCTGCCACCCTAGAGGCCTCCAAAACAATCTGTGCTGCTGCATTCTGGACCACTTGTATACAGTTTCTGAATACTCTTCAAGTGTATCCCCACGTAGAGTGTATTGCAATAATCTAAGCGCGAGATAACTAGAGCATGACAGGACCACATGATCCAGAAAAGGGCACACAACACAAAGGCCCTCGTAGTCATGATGCCATCTACTCTTTGAGCAGGAGTCATAAGTGTAGCAGAATTCTCAATTGCATGCCATTAAAATTGACACATTCATAGAATATTTATTGAATCATGCACAGATAGCAATAAGAACACATTAGATATTAACATAAAATATATTTTCATAAAAGGCTATTTTTAACAAATGAAAAATAATAATGAAAAGAGTGATATTATTTTAAAGTTTGCAAGTATCTTCAATATCTGGCAAATAATTTTGATTACAGAGACCTCTGAGAGAGGGTCTTGAGAGACCCCCAGGGGTTCTATGACCATATATGAAGAAACACTAATCTAGAAAATGTATTGAGTATTCACAATGCTTAGTCTGAGTATACCTCAAACCTGTGCTTGTCTGTGCTGTTTCCTGTCAGTCACCTCTCCTCTTTCCCTTCACACTTTTTTCTTTGGGTTCTCTTAGCTTTCTGTACCCAAGGAGCAGCAAAAAAAGAATCAAGATGGTGGTTGTGACTGATCGATAAAAGATCTGCTTGTTTTGAAATATGTGACAATATGCATTAAAAAGGGGTAGGGCTTCAGTTACATGGCCATATTGGCCTTTTTGAACCCTTCTTGGATGGCTCTGTGCCAAAATAATTTGGGACCAAATCCAGGCTTGCAGAATTAGTTCCTCTTTGTCCTTAAAAACAAACAAAAGACAGGTAAGAAAAACTGAAACAGGGAAACGTCAATTAGATTCCTTTAATCTTAAGGCCCTTCTTCCTCATTGGTCAACCATATTACAAAAATATATACTATAACATTAATATTAAAGCAGTTGCTCTACGAAAGCATCAGTAATGTACATGCCACTGTACAGTCACTGTTTTTATAATGGGTGAATCAGACTTCAGATACATCTCTTTGTCTTATTTAGTGTAATTAAGAGTCTACACCCAAGCTATTAAAATGTCTAGCTAGTTGTAGAGTCAACAGTATAACATACTGTTACAATATATTTCTAAAATACATATTTTTCCTTAGAACCTGGAATTTATTTTAAAGGCTTAATAATAATGTGAACAAATTTCATGGAGAAGATTAACTATGTGGTTAAAAAAGAGTTTAAAGTAGTCTGTGAATAGCCTTAAAATGATAATTTACAGATTTAGTTGATTGATAATGTTAGTAGATATTTAAGTTTTTTTTAAAGCAATAAACCAAGAATCAATCCGCAACAATCTGGTTGGCACATTTAGCTTGCTTTTTTCATTTATTATATTTTTTAGATGTTTGCAAACATCTAGTGTATTATCTGTATATAAATTTTTACAAACAGATTTTTGATACTTTTTAAAAAAATACTTTTTAAAGTTCTGGATTTTTTAAAGGCTTAGTTTTATAGAACATTTGTTCCTTTTGTTACAGAAAGAAACAACCTCCCATATTTTTAAACAAGACAATGATTAATGTACTGGCAAATCTTGAAAATCCTTGCTTGAAATTTATGATTTAGTATTTCAGGATTAGGATCTGAAAAGAACACACAGTAGAATTACAGACAGTTAATTAGTTCAGTAACCATTCAAAGTTATGATGGTACTTATGACAGGACCTTGTAGTTTACAGTACCTCTCACTTGGCAACTGACTCACATTTACAATGGTTGCAGAATCCCATAGTCACACAGTCATCATTTGCAACCTTCCTGCCAACTCCTGACAAGCGAAGTCAAAGGGGAAGCTGGCAGAGAAAGTTGCATGTTGCTCTGGTAAGTTGTTTACATTCCAGTGGCTTTTTTTCCTGAGGACTCTGGCTACCTATGCCATCCCCTGCCCATGGCAGCCACCTATATATCCTGAGGCACCTGGCATTTCCCCGAGCCAGCAGCAGCTACTTACCTACCTGCCAACCTGCTTGCAAGCTGATTGGGGCTTGCAACTTCCCACTGGGTTTCCCATTGACTGTAAATTGCACAACCCCATCAGCCAAGCCCTTATTGTATTTCAGGAACAAATCAAAAGGTAGATGCTATCCTTTCAGCCTCAATCAGCAAAACTTAAGGAAAGTGATTGGGAGATTGTCCTGGCTTTGTTTTCCTTCCCACCAAGCATCATCTAAGAGGAAAACCTCTTATGCATTCTGAATTATGATATAAAAAAAAAACCATATCTGTGCTCTGAATAGTGCGATACTTATTGACTGAAATGTGTAAGAGGCATACTGCGTGTCCTCCAGGAAACAGCAGAAGCTGGTTCTCCAATTTAGATGAGGAATATGACAAGGGCAAGGGGAACATATTCTCTCTCCAATTTATAGCATGGCATGTATTCAAAAACACAGACCCACAGATTTAGTAACGTAATTAATGTTTTGACCCTTAGAACAATAGTGGTTGCTGAATGAGAAAGTGGGCTATAGCAGATATTTTTTCAGTTAGAATTAGCTGATCCTAATATAATATTTGCAGACTACATAGATTAGTAAGATTGTTTGTTTTATAAAATTGAAGTTTACCATTAACCTTAAACCACAGAATAAAAAGGAAAAAGATACTGGTACATCGAAGCTTCACAATTGTATTATTTTCCAATGATAAATTGTTGAGAGAAGTAGGTTTGCTTTGTCTGATTTGTTTTACACAAATATTCTGTTCATAGGACCTTGACTGCTTTATATGATGTGCTCTTAGAGATCTCAGTTGTGGTTAGCTATGTCGAGAGCTATGTGTGCTAGCACTATTTTGCTGCCCATATTGTGGCAAAAAATGCTGTCCCTTCCCACTGTTAAAATAAGTTTCAACTAGCACATGAGTAGGTGGACTAGAGAGAAGCTGCCATTTTGTTCTTTGCTTCAGCATAATACAGAAAAAACTGATCTTTCTGTAAAAGGCTGTTGAGGAAGAGACCCAGTCCATATAATAGGAAGCATTACTAAAAGTATTTAGTATTTATTGCTCTGTAAAAAAGTATTTAGAATGCCATTTTGGCATAGTAGTTAAGGCATCATGTTAGAAATTGAGAGAATGTGAGTTTTAGTCCTGCCTTAGGCACAGAGTCAGCTGAATGACCTTGGGCTTCAACTCAGCCCTAGGAAGGCAGCAATGGCAAACCACTTTTGAAAAACTTTATTAAGAAAACTGCAGGGATTTATCCAGGGAGTCTCTGAGAATCAAAAACAATTAATAGGAGGAAAAAAATATTTAGCATTATTGCTAAAAAAGGAGAGAGATACTATCAAAAGCAAGCTAAAACTTGCTGTAATTTGATGCAAAGTTCTTTATTCTGCTTATATGTAAATACATATATTGTCCACTTTGGAAAACAGTAAGCATAGCTAGCTAGAGACCTGTGCTTCTGAATTTTCCTGGATTATCTAGCAAGAGTGCAGATTGCACTTTGCATAGAAGCAAATAATTGGTTATTGGGCAAGGGACAATAGCTCAGGGGCATAGTACACACTTTGCATACAAAAGTTTCCAAACTCATTCTCCAGTTAAAAGGAAGTAAATAACAAATATCATAAAAAACCTCTGCTGTGGAAAAGTGTTGCCAACTAGATCAGACAATAAGAACTTAATGGACAAATTGCCTAATCTAGGATACTTGTTACATATATCTGATCTCATGAAACATCTCCCTTTGTAATATATTTTATTCAATAATGTTATTACATGTTGTTAGAATTAATCTTTTTTTTTCACAACTTTTTTCCCCTGAGTGATAAAATCACAGATAAGCTCTTAGTATCAACCCTTAACACAGAGCTCCAAATCCATTTAACATGGAAGGAAGTTTCATTGATTTCACAGCCTGGCAGTCTGATTTAATGCTGCCATGTCAGCTGCAACAGTACAAAAAGTGCTTTGTCCCAGGGCAGCCAATTTAGCATTCTATCTTATGTGTTGGGCAGATAGCCATGCAGTTCTTTTTCACTTTTGTCTTCAAAATTCTGTGCTGCTATGTCCTTGGATTTGTAAGATTCACAAAAGTTGCCATGCAACAATTATGTATCACACCTATAAGAATAAATAAGGCACCTGCAGAGGGCTAATTATCTTTGTTCAGCTATAGAAGCGATCGGCCATTTTAATCCTCAAAAAGCACCTGTGGGGAAGTGTGGGAAACAGGCATTTAGCACTGTACCAATAAAGGAGAATATTTGTAGCTCGGGGTTGAAATGAGGGGTCCTTGGTGCTCCCTGAGCTTGCTTGTTTTTTGACAGATGTTTCATTACCCTAACTAGGTAACATCATCAGTGCTACGGTAGTAAGCGGTGTGCAGTACACTAGCACTGATGATATTATCTAGTTAGCGTAATGAAATGTAGGCAAGAAAACAAGGAAGCTCAGAGAGAACCAAGGACCCCCTCATATAGCACTGTCTGCTTATTTCAAAGCAGCTGTGCCCTGTTCGCACGATCCCAGGAAAAGATGCGGTTGCTTTAAGATGTTGCAGAGAGGTGCTACGTTTGTACGTATGTTTGGAAATGATCATCACTACATCACTGGTGGCAGTGAATTCTATGGTTGAACTATATATTGTATCCTGTCCTTGATGTTGACCCATTACAGTCAGGATAGTGCTTGCAAAGGGAAGAATGGGTTTTGCTAAGAATTCCAGGAGTTGGAAGGCTCACACATTTGGAAGGTTGCATTAAGACAAGACATCTTATGAGTTATACAGACTAGTCTCATGTCACTGGCTACCATATCCAGAAGCTGTCCTTTACCTCAGTGTCCATTTCATGAAGAGGCTTTGGAAGGACTTCTGCACAGACAGAACTCTTGACTCTCAGAATCTGCCTTTTTCTTGACAAGGTGTTTCAGAAATGGTGTGCAATTGTCTCTGCCTAGGCTGAATGAAAGTAGCTGGACCAAAGTCACCCAGCTGCTTTGTACCTAAAGATTGAGTAGAATTCACAGTCTCTCAGTTTCTCACCTGATGCCTTAACTCCTGCTGGCTCTCATTTATTTCCAATAGTGTTCTATTAAACCCAAGATGGTGAGGAGTTCAGGAGAATTTTAAAGCTTACACATATTTCTGTTAATATTTGATAGTTGCAAAAATATTATTGCTCACCCACATGGTGGCATTAGCTAATATTGGCTTATCTAAAAATAAAAACCCAACCAGGGTTTGACCTAATAAGTACTTGGATTAGTGACCACCAGGAAATATTAGCTTGGACTAGCTAATGAAGGCTAGCTTGGGAAGTAAGAAATGAAAACTCTCTTCCACATCTGGGCAAATTACATCTAGGAGTCTATAAAGTCAGTGGAAAATGAACTCAAATGAGACTTAAATTAAAATAAGAATATTAGATATCAATGGATTTTGAATGCCTTGTTCATATCTAAGTATAGCTGTATATGCATATGTCTGATAGTCTATCTTTTAAGAGCTACGGTGGTACAGTTATTAGAATACAGTACCGCAGTCTACTTCTGCTGACTGCCAGCTGCCAGCATTTCAGCAGTTCAATTCTCACCAGCTCAAGGTTGACTCAACCTTCCACCCTTCTTAAGTCAGTAAAATGAGAACCCATATTGTTGGGAGCAACCTGTAATAAAAATCTATTTGATTCAACACTGCTTCAGTCTAGTATAGCACAATTATGCCAGCGCTGCAACTTGTGGAGATTTCTAAAGCCTACAAAGAAGGAATAGAAGTTTACATTTGCCTATTTGGTTTTATTTTACTTTGTATTTTATTTCTAATGCTTGCTTTTTGTTGACCAATGAATGGCTAATGCCTGCCTTTCTTTCTTTCCTTTGCTACTTAATGCAAAGTATCTTTGTATTAGATATTAAGACAAACCAGGAGGTTGTTTTCTTAAGTAGCACATATACTAATTCTAGAGATGTTTATTTTATGCCTTTTTCATTTTTAGTGGTTTATAGCCGGCGTAAATTATTTTAAATCAACTTAATTGAGATTGAGTATTCCAGTTTCACATCATAAAGTGACTCCCCAACGTGTAAACGTGTAGCTTCATTATCATTCACTGTTCTTAGCTCAGCAGTATTTACTCAATTGATTTAGGATACTCAGCTCACTACACAGACTGTAGGTAATAGATGCCACTTTTATTTGAGAAAAGGGACTACTTCCAACTTAAACTCGAATAAATGGTTAAATTGGTTATAACTGAAGCCAATTCAAATGTTTATTAAATGAAATAGCAATGTCTATTTAGCAACAGGAAAAGACTCTTGAAATCATTTTAGTTTTAGTAGTTTTATACTTTCAGGAGGATATTAAACATTATGCTCATTATATTATATGTAATGTCTATTTTACATTCCATATTTTTTCTTTCTTTAGTCATGCAGGAAGAATAATTATTTATTGTTTGCCTTTGTTTCTAATAAACAATGGGCCTGGAGGGAAGGGTTAGATTTTTTTGCACTTAGATGTCCCCATTCAAGTCATGCCATATACTTGCAATCAATTAATAAAATTGCAATACCTCAAGAGAAATGTGTAAGAAATAAAGCACTTTGAATTGAATTTGAAGAATAAACACTTTAGGGGATGAAGACTTTGGAAAAGTTGTGAAGCAGATTCCACCATTAATTCCAGTCATAACATTCCTCGGGAGTGTTCCACGGGAAATCCATAGATTTGAAAAACCTGCAGAAATGTCATGTCCCTGAGTGTTCTTTTTGTCTCACTTGTGTAGATGATTTCCCCCCCCAATCTTAAGCCACTTTTCAGAAGTGTTGCAAGAGGAAGCAAGCTGTGATTTTGTCACTGGTGCATTGCTGCATGTAGATTTGTCACAACACAGGCTGTTTTGTGAGTGGCAGAAGGAAATGAGAAAGGCGTTGTGTCTGTCCCTGTTCTTTAGAAGGTGTGGTCAGTTAGAGGAAGAAGAGGTTATATGGCAATCTTCACTTTGTATAACTGGATGTCTAGGTTCAAGCATGTGACCCAATATAGCATTTCCTGCTTAAATTTCTCCCTGTGCCTGCTGGTAACAAGCTAGAAAGTCTGGCCCAGGACTTAATATATTTTTTTTTGTTTGATGAATTCTCATTTTTTGGAGACATGGGCAAAAAACAGTAAATTTTCTTTTTCTTTTTCTTTTTCTAACTTTTTCTTTAGTTTGTATGAGAAAACTACCTTCCAAAAACAAATAAACCTACCTGTATTTTTGAGTATCTATAAAAAGGACTGTCACCTACTGAGCTATTTTATTTAAATGTAAAAGATATTGTTCGATAAAATATAAAGCATCTTAAGTTATTCTCGGATTTTAGGCATATCAATGGCCATAGGCTATCAGCCCTCTTTGAGCCCTTTTTAACACACATGGAAAAATAATAATTTGCTACCTGCTTGCTAGACAAAAGTTAAATGTTTTCCTCCAAATTTACATAATCTCATGTTTATTGAACATCATATGTGCATCATATGTGCATCTGTACAATATTTATTTCAGGTAACACATTCTCTGCTAGCTATTGTATTTGATACAATCCATGTAAATTATCCAAAGCATTACATTTTCTGCTGTATGTAGAGTTTCCTGCTGTATCACCTAACTTTTTATATTTGTCTCTCTTGAACATTCTTGAAAAAACAAATATATTTTCCAATAACCAATAAAAGTCTGTTTTATCATGTGTATGAATAATAGATCATCTTAAGTATAAAAATGCATACCCAGAGTACCTCCTTTTAAAAAATCCCTCAGCACCAGTTGAAGCTTATGTATAAATTAAATTTATATTTAATTTTTGAGGTCTTTTAGAAGCTGTGTGCTCTTCATTCTCGTTTGTGTTCCCGGTGCCAGATATAATAGGTCATTCATTTTCTTTAGCAGTACAAAAAAATTCTCTTTTGTGTTCTGTTGTTTGTCACTTAAAATAAAAGGTAATGTTGATGTGTTCTTTTTTTTTTAAAGAGACATCTTTTACATTTTTTTTTTAGGTTGGGAAAAAGTTTAATGCCTACGTATTTATATTTGGAAGAATAGAAATCAGCGGTAGAAGGAAACAGAAGAACAAAATGTTTTGCAAATGCATATTCACCTATTTGGGAATTTAAAAACAGTGGCATTTATTTTATAAATAAGCATGAGCCAGATCAAATTGCACAGCACTAATTTGGGCAAGTTGCATATACAAATTTTGCTCAAATAAGATTTGAAGTCTATAGAAGCTGCCAAAGTCTGATTCCATGCTAATCTATTCTGTGTTGATCCACAGAGGGCTTCCTTGAAAAAATATTTTTTGTAAGGAGTTGAACCATTTATTTTCTTCCAAATTAATGTTGATCAAGATGAATCCAAGCACAAGTGCCTACATATCTGTTTCTCTCAAATATGATTATGATGTGATATAAAGGTTGTGTGTTCATCAAAATATAATCAATGAGTATAATAACTACAGGGCTTTCTATGTGTGTTTTTGTTTCCTAGTAACCTCATAATGATCATACATCAAAGTCTTAATATTAAACAATTTGTACACAGCCTCTAGTTGCTTTTCTGGTGCCTTTGGTTTGTTTTAACAGTGTGAATGATGCATGACTGAGTGAAACATAATGGCAATATATGTTTCGTTCTTGGAATATGAGTTTGTTCTTTGAAATAATATGTACTTCTCAGATCAGTGAGACATACATATTCACTTGGTTTCACTTATTACCCATCTATATGCTTGCATTGAATCAGAGTTTTATATAAGTATATTTCAAACAAAACTATCTTCATATTAGGTGGCTAAATAACTGATAATTACATGTTTTCTCTGTTAAGAAACATTAAATATACAGAACAAAGTTAAATATGAATATAAATAATTCAAGTGAATTATGCTATTTAAACTATGAAACAGTACTGGTAGTAATCTCTAATAAGAAGCATTAAGAAGATAATGTTGGTTTATCCCAAGGCAATTACTTGAAATATCTCTAAATTGGTATGTATTTCAGAAATAATATGGCTTAACCTTTTTTAATTTAGCAAATTTATACGGCTGCGCATTTCACTAGATGTGATTCTGGGCAGTGTACAACTAACACTTTAAATGAGATCACAACCATTAAAACACTTAAAACAGTATACATAAAAATAAAAAGCATGATTGCAAGTGAAAAACTATTTATGCACAATACAACCTACTTATAGGCTGTCCACAGGATCCCCAAGGTTTCTGGATAAACCATGTTCTGAAAACTTTCTGAAAGGCTAATCTCACCTTGGCGGGAAGGGGAGAGTGATGTTCCAAAGAGCAGGAGCCACAGCCAAAAAGGTATGCCAGATATACCTCCTTGGTAGATGAGACCCATAGCATATCTTTCCTGCTTAACCTGATGTGATCTGTAGATGTCATTGGGAAGGAGTGTTCCCTTGAATAACATGGAATTAAAGGTCAAAACCAGCACCTTGAATTGTTTACAGAAACAAACCAACAGCTAGTGCAACTCGTGGAACAAAGTTATTAGTGTGCCACCCTAGGATGCACATAACTGTCCATGCAGCCGCACTCTTTACCAGTTGATGCTTCCAGATGCTTTTCAAGGGCAGTCACATGTAGAGCACATTATAATAATCCAGTCAGAAAGTGACTAGGGCATGAGTGCGTATGAGCAGAGCCTTGTGGTCCAGGAAGGGGCGCAACTGGCATACAACCCTCCTAGCCAAGACTGCCACTTGCTCCTCTTGCAGGAGCTATGAGTTTAGAAGGGCCCCTAGGTTGCACATAGGGTCTGTCTGAAGTAGTGCAACCCCATACATGCCAAAGATTGTAAAATATCAGATAAATAAGCCCCCCAAATCCAGAGCCACTCAGTCTTGTTGGGTTCAGTTAAAGCCTACTGTTTCCCATTCAGATCCTCACAACCTCCAGGCATTTGGACAAGATATTAATGTCATTGCTAAGTTCGCCAGACTTTTCAGATTCAGGTTACTGTCAGGGTTCCATCGAAGTTTCAACAAACCGCTCAGCACTCAGATAGTAATTAATCCAAATCAGAGTTTATTGAA
>JANHFL010006925.1:0-10232 GCA_032468155.1 Oxyrhabdium leporinum | reverse complement strand
TGAGCGGGCAGGCAGGGGCGGGGCCAGCCAGAGGTGATATTTGCTGGTTCTCTGAACCAATCAAAATTTTCCCTACCGTTTCATTCGAACTGGTGCGAACCGACTAGATTTCACCTCTGATCTCATCCCCTGTCTCTGCAGCTGCTACAGCTCGTCTGCCGGTGCTGTGGGGGGCAACCAGGGAGCATGAAGCTATGCTGCCCTGCCAGCCGCCCTTCCCTTGCCCTCAACAAGGGGACATGCTGCTTCCAGGCCAGGTCGGATGGTGGATGGGCAGGTGGGTGACCCTCGGGGAAGGCATTTTCTCTCAGGCCTCCCACCTGGAAAGCCCCGCACAAGCCAAAGCTGGGCCCGAAAGGCAGCCGAGCCTCACTGTGCCCCACCCGAGGCAGCCCTTTGGCTGAACACAGCAAACCCGGTGTACATCTTCCCTGCCATCAGCATTACCTATCAGCCCGTGGGGTTTGCACCATTCTCACAGCGGCGGCCCATGCTCAACCAAAGTGCATGGGCCAGTGGGTGGGAGAGGGAGAGGCAGCAGGCAAAGGAGCAATGTGGGCAGCGTAGCGTCATGCTCCCTGGTCACGCTCCACCCTTCCCAGCAGGTAAAACCCAGCATCTGTGGAGAATCCAGGCGGGAGGGTGAGATGCAGGCTGGTGGGGACCCGAATGGCAAGGGTTCAGCACTGGCTCACCTTCCCCTCTGCCACCACCTGTGGGAAGAAGGTAAAGTCATGGGATGAAGAAAGAGGTGGTGATGGTAAGAAGCGGGGAAAGTGAGTAAGGGGCCTCTGAAGGAGGGGAAACAGGGTGGAGGTAAGCAAGCCAATCCGAGGTGAAGGGCAAACGGGCGGCATGCGGGCAGAGGCCCTGGGAAAGGCCAGAGCCAGGCACTGGCACGTCCCCCAACATGAGGCAAAGAGCGAGCGGGTGGCATATAGATGAAAGGATGGTGAGAGCCAGGCCCCAAAGGCAGCTGAACCTCACCATGTCCACCCCGAAGTGGCCCTTCAGCGAAGCGCCGTACCTTTGTGGGCAGCCACGGTGAGCAGAGTGGGCAAGGCACACAGATCAGCTGGGCCACATACCAGCATGGTAGGATGCATCGAAGGCAGGCAAGTGGGCAAGGTGCAGAGATCAGCTGAGCTGCATGTAGAGTGCTATGTGGGATTCAGCTGCGCAGAAGGCAGGCAAGCTGGCTGGGCCATGTGGGAGGCAGCTAGTCTGGGATTCAGGCCTTGCTGCTTGCAGGCCACGCGGAGAGCCCCAGGTGGGATGCAGCCAAAGGCAGGCAAGCTGGCTGACCCTCAGAGACCGTGTGGTTGAGACAAGCCAGGGAGCCAGACAGAGAGCAGCAGAAGCTATGCCGGGTGAGCGGATGAGATGAGAAGTGACTGGGCAGGGTGGGACGGGTGGAGAGGGGCGGGGCCAGCCAGAATTTTCCCTACCAGTTGAATCCCACCACTGGATGCACCTATGTTTTGAGGAGGAAAAGAAAAAAAAATGAATATGGAGCAGCAGTGTAGTGAGGGAAGGAGGGCAAGAGCCTGAGAGGACCACAGATAGGTGTCCTCTCATGTGCTATCTCTGCCTATTGACTCCTGCACTGCAGAAAAGAGACAGAAGAGGTGGGGTTCAGCACTGTAAAAGGACCCTGCCCCCGCGGCCCAGCTGCTATTCACCATATTCGCTCCATAAGACACCCAGACATTTCCACCCACTTTTTTGGGGGAAAAAGTGCATCTTATGGAGCAAAAAATACAGTAATCTTCTCTTCCTACATGTAAATTTAAACAAATTTAAACAGCTGAATGTTAGAAGGAACTCCGAGGTCCGTTCTAACTCTGTTATTCTACATTCTATGTTCTACATGCTTCTACTTGTGTTCAGGACATGCATTTATTCTGCATTAGCAATCCATAGAGTACTATTCTTTGGGGAGAAAATTGTGCAGATACTTTATAATGGAAACTATATGAAAGGGAAGGTTAAAAATCTTCCTATGCAAATATGGCAATTGTTTTGTACTGTTTGGAATCTTGTTTGTCATGAACTACTCAGTATTTTCAACCTTTTTGCCACTTTCTCTGGACTGACATCCAAATATTTTTCATTGCAGCTCCCAGAATTCTATGAGCAAAGGACATTGTAGTCCCTAAGTACCTAAAGAATAGCAGGAACAGTGTCTTGAACTAATAGTTTGTGTTTTAGGATGCTCACAACTTTGGAAGAGAGTGGAGGAGGAAGAAGGACCTGAAAGCTGAATAATATAAATCCTTTGTCTAGATAATGTGGAACCCTTTATTTTTATTTTAGAAGGAGGAGGAATAACAAAGCATACTGTAGTATATTACAAGTTATAGTAGTTTTAAGAGTAATGTTTGATGAAGCTTTTCTATACAACTCTGAAGTTCCAAAAGTATAGGTTTGTAAAAGATATTTCTTTGGTTTTCTTTTCCTACATCTAATTATTCATGCCAAATTTTAAATGAATCAACTTCCAGCTGATAAAGTACTTCAAATTCACTGGAATTCTAACTCCACCCCAGCTGAAACAAAGAGATTAATGATTAGTTCCTGATTTTGTTTGGCAACTTTCATTTATGGAGCCCAAGAGACTAATCAGAGTTTAACAGGAGGTCACAAAACAATACATTTAATTACATGAACAATTAGCTATAGTTATAATTAACTGCATGAAAAAAATGTACATATCTCTGTCGGTGTAACCACATTATAACACATAAGTGATGCATTGATTGAATGAGCCAATGCTGAGGTTGGAAGTAAAGACTGAGAGACGTGGGAATCTTTCTATTTGCTCCTTGGACATTTTTAAAACTGCCTTTGCAAGTGCAATGTATCAGAAGAAGAATATTTATGCCAGATAAGCGTCTGATTCAAATCCCCCTACTGTGCTGCAACCATGTCAAAGGGAATAGAAGAGAGAGACAGCCAAGAAAATCAGCTGCTTGAGATAGGAAGAGAATTTAGTGTTTTTTTCTTTAGCTCCCTTCTTTGGCATCAGTAGAAATACAACACAGACAGCTAACATAGTTCTGAAGGATGTTCAGAGCAAGGTACTATTAATGGTTATGTGACTACCTGTACAGATAGTATTATTAGAGTTATTACCTCTTCAAAACAATATTGTAATACTAACGTAAGAAGCCCACATTTGTTTTGTTGAGATATCTTCTCAATTAAGGCAAAGTATTTAATTAGTGCTTTCCAAATCAATATGTGAACTAAACCAAATGGAGTTCTAATTCAGTGTTCGTACATCTTCAATTTTTTTTGATGTAGTTCTTAAATCCAAAAATGCAGATTTTTTAAAAAATACATTCAGAAAAAAAATAATATTGCTTTAAATTAATAGAAACTACATTTGCTTGTATATTTGCAGGTTTTTTTTGGGTAATCTTCCTTCATCAATAGACTCTGGGTATTGAACAGCAAGGTAATAATAGTGCAAATATAGGGGCAACCCCCATAAACCACTAAAACCCTGATAGTCAAAAACAACTGTCAAATCCTCCCCACAAATTATCAACAGAATTTGTGTATGCTAATCAAGGCTACATACAAAATGTGTATATGATGATAAAAGGAGTCCCTGTGGATTTTACTCTGGTAGCCATTACTGACTCTGTGTGTGGGTGGGTGGGTGCACGTGCGCGTATGTGCACGCTCATCTCCGTTTCAAGGCCTTTGAGCCAGCATTGTCCAAAGACCTTTCTGTTACCTTTCCAATAAGTGGTACCTATTTATCTACTCACATTTGCATGTTTTCAAACTGCTAGGCGGGCAGGAGTGAGAGTGAGGATAGGAGCTAACCCTGTTGAGTGGTGCTCAGATCTCAAATACTGGCTGTCAGCTTTCCACTGTGCCTCCCAATGATATGATGATCATAACCAAACTTAAATGAATATTGAATTTTTGTAGACTATTGAATATAAATAGAATAGAATAGAAATAGAATAAAAGGAATATAAGATTGCAAAGAATGAAGCTAATCAAACCAAAACTGATACTCATCTCAGGGCGCATAATTAATTTCTGTAAAAACACCATATTAATTTTAGTTTGCTCCATTACTATTCCAAAATTACCATTGTTTCAATTATCTGAATTCAGAACGTTATAGATGAATAATTATAATACTTTACATACCATATAATTGTTATCTTTTCATTCAATTATTTATAGACAGTGATATATTATAATGAAATATACTTCTTGTTTTCACATTGAAATGATTACCCATGTTGATGAATTAGTTATTCTCCATTAGAGTGAAAACCTTATAATTAGTTGAAGCACATTTGTTAAACTTAATTTTAACAGTTAATAACTAGCATTTCCTCAGAACTGCTTTGCGTTCTCTTTGAGATTTTAAATGCAGTTAATCAAATTCTTGTTTCATTTCTACCTTAGTGTCTATTTTTACCATTGCTAACCCCCTTTTTAAAGATAGCATAAATATTTTGTATATAAGGTTATACCTCAAACATATTTCCTTTTGGCACCTGCTATTTACCTAGGCCAGGGGTGTCAAACTCAATTTCATTGAGAGCTACATCAGGTTGTGTTTGACCTTGGGGGGCTGGGGTGGGTGTGGCCAAGGTGGGCATGGCCAGCTTGATGTCACTCATGTTGGGGGTGCCTGTGGCAGCCTGAGCGCTCTGCCAGCAAAAACGGACTCCCTCCCTCCATTTCCAGTGGTGACAGCCTCCTGCAATCCTCTGCCAGTGAAAATGGAGCTTGGGAGGGCCGCACACCCTCCCAAGCTCCATTTTCGCTGCAGAGGGTTGCAGGAGCCAGAAACGTAGGGAGGCAGCCTGTTTTCACTGGCAGTGGCACTGTGGGCAGGTCCCTCATTGTTTCCAGGGTGGTCCCCCAGGCCAGATCTAAGCACCCCGTGGATCGAATCTGGCCTGCGGGCCTTGAGCTTGATATCCCTAATCTAGGCAGTTCTTTTTATGGGAAAAATGGCATTGGCAGTAACCAGTCACCTTAGAAAGACAATTTTATGAGAAATTGATGAAATATGGACACCATATGTAATATCCTGGCATTCTTGAATTAACTCTTGCTTGCATGGTCACATACCATGGTGTGTAAGTGTTTGTTCATATCTATATGCTTTCATGTGTTAAAAAACTCAAGATGGCAGCTGTGAATATGTAATCATAGCACTGCCCTTTTATGTGAGCTGTACATACAACACATGTTAAATAGTGACACATGTCAAACACACAAAAAAGATTCACACAGGAAGATTCAATTAAACTGATTTATTACTATAATGTTATGCACAGGAATCTTCTCAACTACCGATAATGGTCAGAGATAAATAAGGTGGGTGGGGTTGGACTCAACTAACAGTCATGCAACCAAGGGGGGATTAGACTTTGTTCATTTGTAGCTATATAAGTAGTCCTCGGCTTACAACAGTTGATTTTGTGACTGTTTGAAGTTACAGTGGCATTGGAAAAAAAGTAACATGATCATTTTTCACATTTACGACTGTAGCAGCATCCCCATGGTCATATGATCAAAATTGGAACTGACTCATATTTATGATGGTTGCAGTATCCCAGGGTTTTGTGATTACCTTTTGTGACCTTCTGACAAGCAAAGTCAATGGGGAAGCCACATTCATTTAACATCCATGTTACTAACTTAACAATTGCAGGGATTCACTTAACAACTTTGGCAAAAAAGGTCATAAAATGAAACAAAATTCACTCAAATGTCTCGCTTAGCAACAAAAATTTTGGGTTCAACTGTGGTTGTAAGTTGAGGGCTAAATGCATAACAACGCTGAACAGATCCCTCTTTTTAGCCATCCCTCCTCCGGGCTCTGCAAGTCCTTCTCCTACACAAGGCTTTAATTGTGGCTGCGGCTGCCAATTTGAACAGAATTCCACATAAACTAAGGATGAAGATGAGCACACATCGCTGATGATTCAGATTTGGATTCAGATTGGGGATCTCCTATTGGTCAGCTGGAGGATACACAAGTTACCTGGAGGCCTGTATATTTTCAGGACAAATGCGATTGGGGCAATCATGAGTCATTTGAAATTAGGGTTTGAGGGAGTGAAAAGTTGTTTGTATGGAAGTATTCTTAGATGAAACAAAAATTTTGCTTTGGTGCTAAAATGAATAAGAGTTATACAATCAAGAAATAATTTCAGAATAAGAATTATAACTAAATTAGTTGGAGAATTAAAAATTGAAAATCTAGGATTGATAAAACAAAAACGATAAACAATACCACAGGATTCAATATGTTTAAATACATAGCTATATGGCTGAACTGTGAAACATTTTATATTGAAGGCAAGTTATATATTAATAATAATAGGAAGTTTGTGTAAATTTTCCCTAATTTCTGACAACAAGAAATATTTTCACTTACAAAAAGAAAATAAGTTGGCTTATTTAGAAGAGAAAAAAACCCAAAAATGCTTGCTTTACATAGCCTGTATCATATTAGACACAACTCTCATAATCATGATAAATATGTAGTTGTAGAAAGCTAATGCAGTGCAATATGTTTATATTATTCACACAGTAAAATGTATAACATGCCTAGACTTTTCAGCAAGGACAAATTCAGAATATTTTTCCTGGGTGTTTTGTATAGTATATGCAAAAGAATGTAAGTGTGCTTATCTTCTTCTCCATAATGCTTACTGATCTCAGAAGGAATGAGTGTACTTATCTAAAAACAAGGCAGCAGAAATTATTAGTAAATCATTTATTCAGCTGATCTATAATCCCTATTTCTAACATAATAGCAATTGTTGATAAATTCAATGGATCAGATTATAATGTAAGTATGCATACTCACCGAAGTGTGAAAGATGCCAGGATGCTCCTGGATATTCACTGTAATATATGTCAGAATGTACAGAATGCCTCCAATGTACATATGGTCAGAAGATATCTATTTCATTATGGATTCTCAGTCATCCTCAGTCAGGTCATGGTTGTCCCAAAGGTGATTTTTCAAGAGGCAACTGGACTTTCTTGTTTTTCTTTGAAGATGTTTTGCTTCCCATCCAAGAAGCTTCTTCAGTTCTGACTGGAGGGTGGGGAATGGAAGGATTTATATTCTTTGCAGACGATTGGTCATTTGCATATTTTTTAGAGAATTATAGAGGTTACTTGGAGGTTTATCTGTGTCTTTAGGATCACCTGAGTAGTGCAAATGGATGTTCTTGGAACTGCTGAAAGGCCT
The DNA here is from genome assembly GCA_032468155.1 of Oxyrhabdium leporinum. NCBI lineage: Eukaryota > Metazoa > Chordata > Lepidosauria > Squamata > Cyclocoridae > Oxyrhabdium > Oxyrhabdium leporinum. Next base: position 2,980 of record JANHFL010006925.1, on the reverse strand, counting down.
GTGTTGTAGACTGGAGATAGATGATGTCATATCCCTCCGCCATTTCATTATAGAACACAATGTCAATATCTTTAAAGATTATTTTAGGTTTTCTGGGTGATTTGTTCATTAGGCTTTTTTTCCTGATTTGATAAGGGAATGATTATATTGACCACAGAGCATATCTGCTGCTGAAGGTGCCTATTGTCCATGTATTCATATTTATTGATGTATTTATTTAATAGGACAGAAAAAGAAGTCTAGGCTTGGTATCTCCTGCAAAAGTCCTCCCACTTCCCTAAGAACAGGATATCCAACACAAAAACTCTATACAACTCTTTAGGTTCTCACATTTACAACTTGTTTTCAGTTTGAAAAAAAGAAACAGAAACTAGGATACTACAAACTAAGCACCAATCACCAGTATCAATTTCATCTCCAAGAATGTCTCTAAAGTACCGTAGGTGTTAGAGCAAGAGGCTGAATAGGGCTTTGGGCCTGCAAAGCCTGCACTGTAACTAAATTTAGATCATTAGAATAACACTTCTTTTAATCTCCCTAATTCATGTTCTGGGAACCGGACATTTATGAATGTTTTGGTAAACTATGATTGCCATATTTTTTTTTGTAATTAATCAAACTTTCTCACTAGCAGTTTTTTTTTTTTTTAAATAATGTCCATGGTGATACAGATTAAAAATAGGAGGAATAAAAAGAGTATCAAGAGTGATTTTAACAAAGCTACTTTTTACCTACAGAAGTTAATGATTTCTGAGTTCCAGTCATAAGAGGAAATGTATATTGCAGCTGACATACATAAGGGAAATAATAAAAAGCTGAAATGAAACCCCTAAAGCTGTAGAAGATAATAATTATTTTTCTTCCTCTAGCCCTGCTAGCATAAATCTAGCAGTTTTAATAATGCAAACCTTCTACCTATGAACTTTCCTGCCCTATTTGAGGATTGCCTAGCTATTCTGTTATTTAACTTGGAAAGCAGATATAATACATGGTATAATTATTCCCTGGCTATATTAATATTTCTTTTCATCTTGATCTTCTTGCCTTAAATCTTTTTCTTGACAAGATTTTGAAAGTGGTTTGCCATTGCCACTTTCCTAGAGCTGAAAGAATGATTGGTCCCATCTGGCTTTGTGCTCAAAGTGGGACTAGAATTCAGAGTCTCTTGCTTTTTATTCTGGAACCTTAGCCACCACACCAAACTGATGTGTGTGTGCACGCTTGTGTGGATGCGTGCAAGCACATGCACACACATGCATGTGTGTATATGTGGATGTGGATTCCCCTTATACATTTGGTCTAGAGATATATATAAGATGGAATCAAGTGACAGGTGTAAGTATGATCAGAGATATGTTTGGGAAAGCAGGGAAAGCAGTGCATACACCCCTACACCCCTTCTCCTCTAATCACTAGTCAACATGTATCTCCTTTGCAATATTTTCCCTTTCCATCTGCTTTTGGTTTCTTAAGTTCCTTTCAGACCTATAATTTCCCTTTTTGACAGCAGCTTGTCACCAGGCTTCCAACAAGTTAGAAGACAGGAGAGCAACTCTCTATTATTTCATTTGGGGAATAGGACCAGATAATTGCACAATCTTTGCAGGTATGCTTCTCTTTACTTGGGGGCTGTTTCCACCTGACATTGCCTTCCTGTATGTTTTCTTTTTTTTTAATTTGACATTCATTTCATGTTATTTCACTTAACTAGGAAAATGCCCAAATGTGATGTGAGAACATGCTGCTATCCCAAAACTATTAGCACTCAGTACACCTCTCTAGTGTTGACATGAAAAGTTGAATGGCAGTTGACAACTTTTCTGTTAGAAAGTAGAAAAATGCCATTTTATAGTTTGTAAATCAACTGCTTTTTTAGAATATGCTTCCAGATTACCTTATTTTCATTTTGGAATAAAAATGCTTCAATTTTTGTCGAAGCAAGTGAAAAGCTAGGTGGAGAATATATTGTTTTTGAAATATAATTCTTTTGGGAGATGAATGGCATTTACTGGTTCTACTAATTAATTTTGATAATTTCACTGTAACAAATATTTGAACCTTTTTACCAAATAAAAATATACGGAGTAGATTTGTTTATTTATTTAGTGATTCAGTTGCACCCACTTGAAATAAAAAGACACTGATTCAGGGAAATGTTGTTAAAATACTTTGGTCAATTTTGTTCCTCTCTCTAGAATTGAAACATGTAATAGTAAACTTGTAGTATAATAGTGCCATCAGCTGGCACTTGAACACACAAGCCCTTTGGATGGTTATTAAGTCTGCAGACCTTTGACTTTTTGGGATATTTCCTATATGGTCTCAGTTATTGTTTACAACATAAAACAGTATTAGAGGAAAGGGAGCACACATGAATCAAAAGCAGAAGGTGAGGCGTTTGCTACTCATGGTAAAAAATAGTTTTCTATTTTGTATGACAATTTGCAAAACTTTCAAATATATATGTATAAAGGGAATAGGGAAGCAATACCTATAGTTCTGGAAGAGAGAGAACAAAAATCACAATATTCTCACAAGTTCAAAGGGCATGACTTAATCAGAAGCAGTGAAAAAAGCAGACTTTCCCTTATAGATTAAAATAAAAAAGAATTTATTTATTTTTTTATCACTGCAGCAGTAAACTTACTGTAGGTTGCTTTATTTTATTTAATCAGTTTAATCCGCTATAAACCCAGAATAATATAATAATATATGATATTCAGAGCAGGCACTGTAAAAAAATATTTGGTTGCCAGATTGGTACAGATATTGTAACTGAGGTAAAAAAAAGAGCTACTGAAATTATTATTGTTTAAGGAAACTGTTGGTGCAGTTTCATCTCAATGAAAGAAATTCTGGTTCTGTAAAAAAATGTAATATATCAGTTCTTTCCTTACTCATTAATGAAGGAGGAGGAGGAGGAGGAGGAGGAGGAGGAGGAGGAGGCGGAGGAGGAGAAGAAGAAGAAGAAGAAGAAGAA
>JANHFL010006922.1:21881-40866 GCA_032468155.1 Oxyrhabdium leporinum | reverse complement strand
AGGGGCCTAGTTCACGATGCCATCTGGCTACTAATGGAATGTGGGAACGTCATGGTGGAACAATACATCAGATATTATGTAAATTACCAACAAGAAAATTGGGCTGAATTGTTGCTGTTTGCGGAAGTCGCTTATAATAACGTGGTACATAGTAGCACTGGGTTAACTCCTTTTCAAATTACAACAGGCAGGGAGCTTGTTCCTATGCCCGAGTCACCTATAGAACAACCTTTTTCCATGTCATTAAGTGAGTGGATGGAAACATTAAAGAAAGGGTGGGAAGATACTAAGAAGGCGTTAGCTGAAGCTGCAGAAAAGTACAAGTGGCATGCTGATAAGCACAGATCTCTCCAACCTCAGTTTAAAGTGGGTGATCAAGTGCATTTGTCAACCAAACAAAGTAGAAGATACCTAGTAAAAAGTTGGGTGCTAGGTTTTTGGGGTCTTTCCCCATTGTGAAGATAATAAACCCAGTAACAGTACAAGTCAATCTCCCTAGGATTCACCTAGAAGAGGAGTGGTGAAGGGAAGGACTTCAGTTGGGATGGAGTTGGATTGGGCAAAGTGACCTATGATGGAGGCAGGAGGGTGGATCTTTGAATTTCTCTTGAGGAGGGAAAAATTTGGAAATTCAGATTCAGGTTTTTCCCAGATGTGCTAATATGACTTCTTCAATAAATTGTTACTTGGATGAACTTTGTTTCCAAGTGCTGAATGGACAAGGGTTTTTTTATTGGAACACTGACAGTGACAGTGATTTTGATTAAGAAAAAAATTCCCTAAAGTAAGATCTATTCAACTAAGGACCAGACTGCCTTGGGAGCTGGTGGACTTCTCTCTGCTGGAGGTGTTTAAATAGAGGCTGCATAACATATTGAAGATGCTGTATAAAAAAGGGAACATGGAGCAGGAGTAGATGTTGTCGGATCCCTTACATTTTATGAAAAGAAGCCAATTCAAGAAAGAAAAGTATCCAGTGGATTCAGGCAATCTAACCTAAAAGAGCTGTTAATGCAACAATTATTTAACTAAATGAAAGGAATTTAGTTGGTGTATCTGGTACATACATTAAAAAAGAAAAAGAAGAAACATGTCATGTTGTTTACACATCTGTGTTGTCCTCTTCACATTCATTCAGTTATGATATAAACATTAATGAAGACTAAAATTAAAAATGTTTAGCTATTGTTAAGAACTGTTCAGATAACATATGCTAAAAATGCATACCCCTTTTTTTGTATGCATAATCAGTTAAAATTATCTTGTTTTGAATTATTTACTGTATATTAATTATTGTTGGTCTCTTACATCAGCTAATTCATCCTAGCTTCCTTCTTATGACAGGTAACCCATTTATATGTGTAGAAAATATTGCTGATTTTTGTGGTTTCTCTGAAATGTGCCAAAGCACCAGATATACCCTTTGTGTTCTTTGCAATGTCCTTCACAATGTCCCGTCCATTAAATCTGGTCCTTCATCTTCCTGACAACCTTTTTATGATTTCAGAATATTGTATTGCCTTGTTTCTCAATTAAATTTTCCTATTTCTTTTTCTGCTCATGGGATTAATCTGTGAGTGTATCCTAAATATTACAATTTCAGGGACTTTAAATTTTCTTTGTCTTTCAGAATTTCCATTCAAATGACTTTTTAAAATTATTATGTGCTTTTCTATAGTTCAAGGCACATGTCCAGCTAAAGTCATTTTTCATACCTCATAGTATATTTGGGGTCAAAATATAGGTCAATAATATATATGCTTTTGATGCTTTTGCCATTTTATGCTTTTCGTGATCCAAGACCTTTGAAGATAGCCAATGAACCAGCAAAAATAAGTTCTATTTCCTAAAAGAGTTATTTGAAAGTTCTGTCTTGGAGAATTCAGTGTATGTCCAGAAAAACAGCTTAGCAAATATTTCTGTAAAGTTTAGTTATGAAAGAAAAACTTTCCAGAAAACTAGCTTGCCCATCACAATTTTCCTTGCAAAGTTCTATTGTACTACAAAAGAATGCTGTGTTCATGTATACCCTTGTCAATATGCTTCACTATTTTATACATGCAACAAATGCTTATTGTTTGTGTATAGACTTGTCTATTTTGACCTGTCTGAAATGGTGGTTATTACAAGAATGCTTCAAATTATGAATCTTTTATTGTGGATAAAAATAATCTCTGGAGGTAAAGAAGCTTATTTATTTATTTATGTAGATGTGTCTTTATTGAATATCCTAAAAATTATTACCTAGAATATTTTGTAATGGACTATATTTTCATTAGATATTCAAACTTTCTCAGTGAATAAATTGTTTTGAAAAAGATACCTAATTGTAGAAGTTTTAAAATTACTGTGCCAAATAAAATCCTCCTCTCAGTTTTTGCCTGTTAGTTCTGCTTTAAGTTTGATATACCTAAAATTGACATACAAAATCAAAGAAAAGAAGTTTCCTATACTTCAGCTCAAAAGGGAAATTTTAATTTAGTATATGGATATAGGAGAATGTTGCATTTTATTTATTTAAATTACCACCTGCAAGTATCCAATGACCTCAAAATTTCTTATAATGAAATGTTCATAAATTATATATATATAAAGAAAGGGAATATATATATAAAGAAAGGGAAGGAGGAAGGAAGGAAGGAAGGAAGGAAGGAAGGAAGGAAGGAAGGAAGGAAGGAAGGAAGGAAGGAAGGAAGGAAGGAAGATTAAACAGTAAAAGGAAAAGGAAATAACAACAAAAATAGAGTAAATTATATATAAAGAAACCACTCATGCAGATTTTTAAACATGTCATTAAAACTGACCACATATAATAATATTGTTCAATTTCTCATTATATTAGTAGAAATCCAATTAATAAAAACAAAGCAAGAAAAACAACAGTCCCAGGAAATAAATCTAACTCTCAGATGTTAAAGAAATCTTTTTTGCTTGTCCTATGCTCAATAATTCCATAGTTATTCGTAAAGTGATAAAGTATAAATGTTGGTATATAAGTCAATTACATTACACATTTAAATCTTGTTAATCTTAATATTACTATATTAGTAACTATTACTATATATTAATAAAGTTATGGATATTAAACTAAAAATTGGCAGCACAACAACAGATCTCACAGAGGTTAATCGCCAATTTTTTTAAAAAAGATATAGTGATGTGTCTAAATACTGGTAATCCTTGATTTACAAGAGTAATGGAGACTGCCCATTTTGGTTGTAAGGTGGGAAGATGTTAACTGAAACTCATTAAGTGAAACAGCTTTCATCCTGGATCAGATAATCAGCTCTCATTAAGTGAAAAAGCTCTCACCAGATAATCAGATAATGCATATGTTAAACCACAGCCATCTCCATCCCTCACAATGCCTTCTGGAGATCTGCAAAACTCAGTACTATAGGCTATATTTTGCCTTTCTGCATGGCCTCTTTAACTCAAAACAGAACAGATAATGAAGGGTTAAGTATTAAAAGGGTGATGCAGAGGCAGCTGCTTTTCCTTGTTCGAACCTGACCTGGAAGGCAAAACTGCTCTTCCCTCTGCCTCTGCACTGCTGTTTTAAAACTCAACCCTTCATTGTCTGTTCTCTGTCTCATTGTTCTTGTTTCTGCTCCTTCCTTTTAAAACTTTTTTTTTCATGAGGAAATACAGAAACTGAAAAGCACAAACCCTCGCTCATGATTCTGTTTTGAGTTAAAGAGGCCATGCAGAAAGGTAGAAGGTAGGGGAAATGCTGCTTAGCTGAGGTCAGTTTGCAAATGGCTACTCCAGATGGCCCAGTAAGAATGGCCTATAATACTGAATTCTGAAGATCTCTGGCATTGTGAGGGTTGGAACAGGATGGCAAAGCAGACCCAGTCTCCCAGGGATCCAGCAATGCAACAATGGGGGTGAGGGAGATAGGTGGCATGATTCAGTGTCTCTGCAAAGTTATGAAGCTGCCCAGTCATTCATAAGTGCAAATGACCAGATGACTTTTTTAAAATTCTTATCTTCGAATCATGGTGATCCATGGCTTTTGGGAGGTCTGTTATCATCTTTTTCTCTTTCCTACCACAGCACTACAGATTTATCCAGAATGCTAGCTCTTCACATAATATATCCAACATTTGATAATTTCAATCTGCGCATTTAGACCTCAAATGAGAACTCTGGATTGATTGTTCAATGATCCGACTGTTTTCTTACTATCATTGTATTCTCATGAGTCTTCTGAAACATTAAAGTTTAAAAATGTCAAGAACTGTTGCCATTAGTTTGGTCTTCTTTATATTTATTTATATAGCCACCAATCTCACCAAAGGCAGTTCTGCGTGGCAAACAAGAATCAATAAGAACAATACATAAAACAAAAAATGTACAACATAAAAAGTTATGATATTTATTTATTAATTTATATAGCCACTCATCAATTTAACTTTAATCTCATTTTTCACTGTACTCCTTTACTTATATCTCTGGACTTTACAGATCTTTTGCATTTTTGTCTATCAGGGTAGTGTCATCAGCATAACATAGTTTCTTGATGTTTCTTTAACCAAATTTGAAACCACACTAATCTTTTAATCCAGATTTTCCTAATATATATTTTAGCATATAGGTTGACTCAATATGGAGAAAACATACAACCTTATCTCGCACCTTTGCTATCCTGAAAGCAATATACCCAACACAATTTAAGTATATTCCATATGATGATATCCATGTATATAAGCATCATTTTAGTTTTTGAAGGCTATGTTAGAAATGAGAAAATCATGGGATTGGACCAGACTGATGCTCCTGCTTCACATTGATTTCCTAGACCATAACATCTTCTTCATCCTTAGTGTTTCGTTACATTCTATGGTTCTATTGTAATTCTACATTTCCAGCATCAGTTTTCTTTTCTGATATGGCAGTACAAGCAAGTAGACATCCCAAAGGATTTAATTTAGCTAGATAAACACTTTTAGTATTCTAAAGATCCTTAGTTCTTCCACAGTACCATGTTTGTTTATCTCTTTATGATAATGCCACTCATCCAACATGAATCTGGGTGGCGTACAATAATACCATAAAAACACAAAAATATATAAATTTTATTATAATCAACAAGCCAAAAGGGTAGGGAGAACATAGATGTAGCCACATTATTAAATTCCCAATTCTGTGCAATTCCACCAATACCTAAGGGAGTTTCCCTTACAATGATCCAAATAGTTCAGAAACTTGATTAGCAAAAAATTTATCTAAAGTATTAATAGCCACTTCTTCATCTTTAAGAAACATATTTTAAAAGCCAAAATTATAACAGCATTTCTTAAAAAATAATCTTTACTACACCATTTAAATACCAAAGTCTTTTAATTGATGTTAGAAACACATGACAGATAGAATCCTCTCAAGTTTTTAAAGAACTTGATTCTCAAACACTAGTTGCTATAGTGAAAGAAAGGACACAAATAACCAATCTATTGTATTATTTATAGCATAGCTTTATCTGATATACCAACATGCTAATTGCATTACTTTGGATATATGTCTATGCAGCAAAATATCTACTTGTTTGACCTGATTTAAATATGGCACTAGGGGAAGGGAAGTTTTCATTGTATTTTAAATTTACAATTTTAATAGCTTTCTCTTCTATTTTTAATCTGAGCAGTACAGTTTTTCCTTCTTACTTAACTAGCTGGAGGTACAAAGAGGGGGGCAGAGATAAAGAGAGGATGAGTCACTTAATCTACCATGGGTGATGAGATATAATCAGGTAGCTTTGAGTAGTCCATTATAAACAATAAGCTTCGTTGGGTCTTAGCAACAATTATAAACACAACATACCCAGAATCTGGGCCATATTATCATATTTAGTATGCCAGATTGAATTGGCAAGAGTTTTCAATTATTCCCTAGGGGAAGAAAAAGTGGATAGAGATTAAAGATTATTTTACTCAGTTAATCCGTTTTGTACGGAACATTTCTATCATATTTCTTCCTAGAAACTGACTTTATGCTAGGAAAATCTCATTTCTTTCATCATGGTGTACAAATAATTTTGTGCACTTTCATTTCCTATGTTAAAATGTAGTTGAAAAATAGATCTAACTTTAACATCAGGGCGTCAGTAACTATTCACTATAGCTCAAGGAGATCTGCACAAATTATTATTGTAAAGATATAGATGCTTTCATTGATAATGCAAAAACAATAAGCTGATTATCTAAAGACGTGTTAAATATATCAAATGATTTTAAAAAATGAAACCTCAGGCTGATATTTTTTCCCCTTGTTTAAATCATTTCAAAGTGACTCTCAGAACTGTAAAGGCAACCTAATACAACTAATCGATAGTGATTAATCATTAATCATTAATAATTAAAGCCATTTTAATTTAAAGCAATTAAAACAATGCAGCACAGGACACTAATGAAAAGTAGTGCCCAAAGTACTTTTGATTAATTAAAAAAAATACAATGTAATCATTTTAGATTTTCAATTGCAGTCATAAGCAATACTTTCATTTTTTTTTCCAGATTACCTTTAGCATGATGGCGATGTTGATGATTGATAATGATGAAGATAATGATGATGGAGATGATCCAAAGGAAAGAGTTACTTTTTCCCCCATTTTTTGATGATGGTTGTCTCAGCCAAGAGAATATGTTGACCTAAACCAAAAATACAATCCTCCTTTCCCTTATCCAATATAATCAATAATACACAAGTGTCCATTATATATTACATATTTTTTAAAAATATATAATAAATTCTGAGGATTTTTAACAATGAAGAACATCTATATCCACCAATATTAATGGACTGAGAGTTAAAAAATGTTCATTTCTCTGGTTCTTTCTTCTCCCTGTTTATGTTTGTTTGTGTGTCTGTGTGTGTCTGTGTGTGTCTGTGTTTAAATAGCACAGCAGAGGAAACAAACATCCTTTGACATTACCCTATTGACATTACCCTATTGCACTGGCTACCCCATTCCTTGTTGCATTGGAACAACCTGGAATAAAAAAACACCCACTTCTATAATTTGCATATATCCTTACGGAGTTGGATGATGGCTTAATAAAAATTATTCATACATTGGGAGGCGGTCTTTGATATTTAAGGTCCCAAATCATGAAGCACTTTAAATATTGCAGAATATTTAATAAAAACAACAGAATGACAGCAAGTGACAAATATTTTGTGGAGCAAAGGGGGAATACATTCAAATTACTGTAATGAAAAATGCATATATTTTCACTTTGATGTTATTTATGCTTTATTTCTTTTATTTATGCCTACATTCAAGAAAAGGATTTTAAGATGGCCTGTTAAAAACAAAATATCTTGTAGACTGCATAATAGAAGCAACATAAGTCCTAAAGTAAAGTTTTGTAGAATTGACAAGTATAAAACTATTCCTTGAATAGTTCAAATAGTTCAAATTCAGTATGGAAATGAGCAAATGGAAATGTAACAAAGCACTGAAATAATGAACATTGGACCAGACTATCTCCATCATGAAAGTATTTATTAAACATATTCATCTTTTTCTTGCTACCTGGATAAAATGCATGTAGGAAATACCAAGGTGAGTGAAAGAGTGAAATAACTTGGGGGGGGGGGAATGAGTCTCAGATTATCATTCATAAAGAAGTATTTCTGTGCAAGATCAAAACTAGCTCTTATTACAGTGTAAAATCAGAGAAGTTTTCAAAACAAAATACTGCTCATTGAAAAGTCGAGAAAATAGTGTAAGGGAACAAATGCACCATGGACAATTTTTTTGGTAGTGAGACAATTGTACGCTTATATGAAAGAAATAGGCCTTTTGTATCTTGGAGAACTGCTTTTTACTCTTTGAGTAGAACCATGGATTCTGCACTAAATGCTACCTTGGCAAAACCATTGAATTCTTACACTTAACCACTGTTAGGAGGATGCATGATCAAAATCTAAATGCTTGGCAAAGGTCATGCATTTACTATGTTGGATTTGTTTAACAACTGAGTGATTCACTTCATTGCAATGATTTGCTTAACAACCACGGCAAAAAGGTCACAAAAAGCCGTCTGGAGTCACCGCATTAGTGAGATGGGTAGCACAGAAATTTAATCACCATCCTCTTTTAACAACCCCATAATCCCTTGTGGGGTGCAGTCTGGGCAACTGAATGGAGCTGAATGTTTACTGGCCGGATGCTCTTCCTGCCGCCAATTAGCACAGAAATTTAATAAACCAGTAAAATAAACAACCAAAAAAAATCAGGCACAACTCATTTTATAACTGCCTTGCTTAGCAATGGAAATTCTGGTCTCAATTGTGGCAAATGGAGGACTACCTGCATTGAGCACAGATGATGCAGACTATAGATAGACCTGGTTACTTTTCAGAAGAATGAGGAGATTGCCTCAAGTAACAAATGTTGGATGTTAAGCAAAGGCCACACATTGTTTTTCATTGAATTTTCTATTTTTGCATTCTTACTACTAGGGAAAGAGGGAGGCACTTGCAGATATTCTGCCTCAGTGATAAAATAGTTTGACTTTCCTTGAACTATACACCTTGATGGCTGCCTAAGATTCGAGTTTTGCTTGGCCTCAGGCAGCAAAATTCCTGAAGGGAAGCCACAACACAACCTGAACTATTCCTGTGGAGCAAAATAGGACTTCTCAATGAATATAAATAGGACTGTGAATAGATCAAACAACATTGACTCATAAATGTTGAAATGAATTGAGATACTACGAAAGAGAACAGGAAGAATTGAATCCAATCTGTTCTACAGGCATAGGGGAAGCAGTGAACTATTCTGCTATGTGAAAGAATTGCCAGCCTCTGCACTGCAAATGAAATTCCTGAGTCAGAAAGTGGTAGAGGAAGGATGTATATGTGTGTAGGGAATCCTGTCACCAATATCATAAACATGTGTGAGTTCCAGTAGACAGTTAATGTTGCATATTTCAGTATCCTGAATGTGAATCATCGGAAGTGAAGCTGTTTCCTTGTGATTGATACCAACATTGCTTTTGGTTGTGGTAGCTGAGTTGGGACTGCATCTTCACCTGGATAGTGTTGCACAACACAGAGATACACATCCACCCACCCACCCCCACCCCCACACAAAGAGGTTTGTAATGGAAATGTATATAGCAGTCAAGTCTACTTAATAATGGTAGACTAGAACGGCTATGGAAAACTTCCTGGGATCTTTTCCTCAAGCTATCCTATCCTAACTCAGACTGGAGGAAAAATCCTTTGCAAAACCTTTTTTAGAAATATATAAAAGGAAAATCAGATATTGAGCATTCAAATACACAGAGTGTAAATGAGCTTGCCTCATAAGCAGCCATGTTGAAAGGCAAAAAGAAAGCATGCAAAATAACTTATTCTTATTTTTACAGAAACTTGAAATATTGATAGGTACAAGATGGCTAACAAAATTCAAAATCAGGATCTTCAATATTATGCTGGGTAAAATAAAACTCCCATGTACAACAACCAACAGCATTCAACGTGGCTTTATATCACTGTATCTGGTTTTAAGTGTGATGTCAATGTGGGAATTGTGGTGCCTATATTTCATAGTGTGAGGCTGAACTGTAAGCTGCTGTTGCTATGGCTGCAATTCCATCCACTGCATCACTTCAGTTTTCTATAGCTAAACTCTTTGTGGAATATAAATTTCCACTGCAGCAGAAGCCAGGTAATAGTGTAACAAAACTGCCTCAAATCTTTTCAAGTCCTAATCTGATTTCCAACCTCATGTTTAGTGTTGTTTTCAGACGCCATTGTTTACAAAGGTAAGGTAATTCACAAAGAAAGCACTCCAGCCAGATTTGTCAATATATTAATAAATCCATGAAAGTGGATTCCTTCCTCTGCCTGCACTCCATATACAAATGGAACTGTTTTCCATCTCTCTATTTAACCTGTTGCAATTCAAAACAGGTAGGTTGCCTTGCCATCTTTCTTTTTGTTGTTTTCCTTTTGTTGTTCCCGTTTTGTAAGGCTTTGCACTTCCAAGTGAAACAACATTGTCCCAAAGTTTTCATTGCTGTTCAGCAGTAAGTGTCAGACTTTCGCATGTATAACATTGTCTGAGGCGTTTGTTCCGCTCCCTCTTGAACCACTGAAACTAATGCTCAGTCTCTATTATGTCTCAGTCCCTGGAAACTGCAGCCTAGTCTCTCCTATAATTAATCTTGCAGGTACTGCCTTGACATTATTGGTTCACTAGCAGAGCAGAACTGCCTCAGCCATCAATAATAATTCAACACATTTGGATGAGGCCTACACCCATAACCCACATACGTAGCCAACGGTGTGAAATCTCCAGAATGCCGCTCAGGTTTGAAAAACAGAGCGTGTGCACGCATGTGTGAGTGGTGGGTGAGGGGGGAAGCCCATTGCAAACTAAACAAGCTCGTTTGCTTGCTTGAAAATTTTCCAACTAAAAGAAAGGGTTCACTTCTCCTGATAACCATGGTTGAGCCTTTGTTTCTAGACATAGTTCCTGTTTGTCACCAAATTTCTGAATGTTACACAGTGTTAACGCTGAGGCTGTTACAAATTGTCTTTCACAGATGTTGGGAACAGGAGAGGTAGGGGATTTATTACTCATTATTTCTGTATTACTGATTGAACGTGAGGTGCATCCCCAATTCGATTCACTGCAGGCTTTTCAGCTCCTTCTTTCTCTTTCTTTTCCAGCCACAAATGTTCTTTTTAGTTTGGTGTAGACAGCAGCTGTGCAATTTCAAGCAGAATGTTTGCTTTGATCCTCTTCCTTTAATTGAAATCCACAATTATGAAATTTGCTTCTTTTATGTTTGAAAGTTTATTGGTTTAATCTACAAAATGTGCTGTCTTGCTGTCTTGCACAGTTAAAGGCAACAGCTGGGATTTAAGTTGTGACATAGATGACAAAGTGGGAAGAGGTTCCCCTTTGTGTTTCTTTTATTGAATGAGAACAAAGCTTTCATAAGATTTTAGCACACTCAATATTTTGAGTATGATGCATAATAAAAATGTTTGCTAAATACAAACAGCTGATTTCCATATGTTTTCTTTAAGTGTTTGAAATGAACAGAAACCTTCAAATTGGAAGAAAAAGCTACATGTTAATTTTGGATCTTTTAAAAAGAGATGTTAAATAACATCAGCAACCATTTTAACAATTATTTAACAGCAACTCTAAAGATTCTGAAAATGAATACTATTTTGTTAGTAGATCCCCAAATAAATTTAATTTGAAGGATTAAGTAACTGTTAAATTCCTTATGCTGTGGGAAAAAAAAAGTTCTCTGAGTAGAAATACCTTCTTGCTGCCCATATATTATACTGTTATAACCAAGGACCACAAACGAGTAGAATAACTTTTAACAAATAAGTTCTCAATAGTTGATTTAAAAAATAATAATTTTAAGGATTTTCAACAGAAGATAAAAACTAATATAATGGAAAACTGAAAGGGAAAAAGAACAGAAAGAATTGCTTTCCACATTATTATCCTTACTAGTTTAAACTGGAATGATGTTATTTCAACTTTGCTTTGTGAAATTCAAAACCTGTAGAGCGAGGGAACTGTTGTCCTCTTATAGACCTCTTATAGAGCACAAGGAAAGAAGACTTTTGCTTCAACCCAATGGCAATTTCATTCCACTCAATGGAATGGGCCCTTCCATTGAAAAAAAGTAAATTGATTATTGATTTCAAATCTATCTATAGTAGTCCCACAGGAAAAAAAAAAGTCTCTTGATGATTCCAAAATGCTAGATAGATTATACATGAATCACTGGTCCTCTAAATAATTTGAGTCTAATCAGCATAAACTTTGTACTTCATAGTATGTAGTTTAAAATTGGGTTCAGGATGCAATTAACATAAGAAAGATGGGAAGCCATATAGACCCCATTTACCACTCATGCTGCTATATCCTGGATCAACAATAATTGTATTGGGGATCAATAATAATTGTACTGGGGCTAATTATAATAGGGGCTACTCTTTAGGCTTTTTAATAAGACTACATTGCTTTCTATAGCTGCTATATAATCTCAGAGATTTTAAGAAGTTTCAAATAGTGTTACATCCACAAATAGGTTTGTTAGACTTGAATGTTAAGCACAGAATACCTACTAGTTATTAAAAACCTTATAGATTGCAGGACCTCCCATTCAGGTCCCAAGATGTCAAGCAAAAGCCGCCCAATATTACTTATGATTTTGTCCTGAGAAATAAGAACAGAAGAACTGCAGAGTGGCATTGTAACCTCTAGTTTCTCTAAGTGGTCCAACAAAATGTTAAGGTTAAAAAGTCAAACTGATATAACAACAGCATTATAATCCTTCTATCAATTTTCTTGTATATGCAATGCAACAAGTATATAAAGATTGCCTCTATGCTGAATCCAAGTGTAAATCTATATTGGAAAAGATCAAATGAATATGTTAAATTTAAGAATTCCTGAAGATGCACCTATGTCTTCTCCAGCAGCTTGATTAATTATGGAATGCCACACTCCAATAGTTGCTAGAATTAATTGACAGCAATTGTAGCTTTTTAAGCAAGGAGTCTATCTAGGTCAAAATGAGGAATTCTGCCTATAAACATGAAGACTTAATGAACTGAATGACCACTGTCTGGGTAGAATTCATGGTGGATCTTGTATTAAAAACTGAACAGGGTGAGGCGTGGAATCTGACAAACAAATATTGATATGAACAAAGCAAATACTCTTGATCAATCCCTTGAGAAGACAGGCAATGGAACTGATTTAAGCTGTTATCAGTATGCACTAGGTACAGTATTACCCCACATGAAATCATATAAGAATCTGTTTGTTATAGTGGTTAGGGTGTTGACCTAGAAACTAGGAGACTATGAGTTCTGGTACTGCTTTGCCATGAAAGCTAGCTGGGAGACTTTGGGGCAGTCACTTTCTTTCAAACCAACCCAATTCACAGGGTTGTTGTTGGTAAAATAGGAAAAAGGACTATTCGGTATATTTGCCACTTTGACTTAATTATAAAGTAATAAAGGCAGGATTTTTTAAAAAAAATCAAATAAATCAATCAATAAATTCAAGCATGAATTCAGATGATTATCCATGGACTACATAAACAGATCATACCCACGAATTACATAAACAGATCATATGATCTATTCAAAGAGATCATAACAGCCTCTGATTGTATCAAGTCATTGGTCAGAGGTAGTAGCTGCATTCTCAGAATTTCTTCTAATAAAGGTTTTGTTCAACCTTCTTTTCTGTTTTCTTAGGTCTCTCATATTAGTTTTATTAGTGATTCCCTGATGCACTGTACCTTTTGCTTTCATTCATTGGATAAAGGTTAGAATTAGCAGCATTTAAATGTTAGGGAATGATGGGCATATTTGGAATTTAGAGAGCACATATTGAGTATTCTCACCAAATGATTGTGTGAGTGAATGTCACAAGGCACTAAAAAACAAACTGATAAAGATACTCCATAGTACTATACTTACTATTCCCATACCTTAGCTTTGTTTTATTTTTGTTCTCTCTGACTAAGGACTGACTACTTGCAAACAAAGCAAACATGAAGGCAGAACAAGAAGCAATGGGTGGGAACTAATCAATGAGAGAAGAAATCTAGAATTAAGGAGAAATTTCCTGACAGTTAGAACAATTAATCAGTGGAATGACTTGCCCCGAGAAGTTGTGGGTGTTCCGACATTAGAAGTTTTTAAGAAGAGTTGGACAACCATTTGTTTGAAATTGTATAGGGTTTCCTGCCTGAGAAAGGGGTTGGATTAGAAGACTTCCAAGGTCCCTTCCCACTCTATCATTCTGCTATTCTATTCTGTAAAGCAATGGTATCCATTTTGATTTTCTGAAAATGCTCATAGAGACAATGTGGAAACTCAAATCTTTCTTCAGCATAAAGGTAATGTTGAAGGTTTAGGCTTTGTGATATCTTTGCTTTCCATTTGTTTATTTCATTCCAATTTAGTTAGTCAGTAGTTAAAAAACAGATAAAGCAGAGAATTTGGTGGGCGTGAAAATTATCCTTGGTTAAGGCACTATCTTATGAATAAAGTTGTAAAAACAAAGCAAACATATATTTGGTAATAGTTCTCACTGTGGGGCTCACATAAAAGTAAATGTGTATGTATTTTATGTTTAAATGGCACCTAAAATCCTGTTCAGATTTACAGTTCTCCAGTTCTCTAATTTTTAGAAAGAAATGTGTGCAAAGTCAGCAGCACATAAAAAGGAACATGATATGAACTTTATCAGAATAGGGATATTCTCTGCCATTGAACCTAATAACTATTATAAGGGCTACAGATTCAGTTCTGCATGATTGCTTGGAAAAGATTGAAGGTACAATTATTCAATCATCAAATTTTAGCAGGAGTGTAAGAGCAGTTAAGACAAGGCTGAAGAAGTTTTGAGGAGAAAGATGTGATGAATTGAAAAGGAGGAAATTGTGTAGCAAGAAATATAATTCTTAACTTTGAATGACTGAAGGAGTAAAATACTAGGACTGATGGTAAAATGCTTTGAATTAATACATTGGAAATGTAAATGTAAGGTTTAAGTAGGAGAGCTTTCATTTCTTCACACAATTTAACAATTGAAAATTAGTCAAGAGATTGTCATCATAGCTCAAATAACAGTATTTTTTGGGGGAGGGGGGAACTGAAAGTGATCCAATCTTTAACAGGTATCTGTCTTTTACTTACTTTATTTTATTTTATTTTGTTATCTTTCCTTAAATTGTGAGCAGAACCACCAAATTTTGACATCTATTTCTATACCATTTCTATACCATTTCTATACCATCTATTTGCTCAAGATAGAATCCTTAGAAATTGACTACGGAGCCTGGAAAAACAGTGACAAAAATGTAATGCTGAAGTATAATTTCCAAGGCTTGAGCAGAGAACAGAAGTGAAGCAACTCTATAAGCTTAGCTTTCATTTTTGTAGTGAAAGACCTGTCCATTTCAACATTTCAGAGGTACTGCCATTTTTAATCCACCATTACTAACTGTTCACTTGTTCGGCTCCTACCTCCTGCTGGGCAAAATTATTCTTCTTGCTAGCAAGTAGAGGGATGACAGAAAAGCATGCTGTTTTCAGTGGAGGATATAGGAACCTGATACTCTGTTCACAATGCGGCTCAAGAAGATAATCAGGTACTAACAACACAAGAAGTTTTACACTGGGCATTGATGCCATTTCTTTGTATGAAAGGAACAACACTTTCTGTGCTGAAGATGCTAGATAAGCAATGCTGTTTGGTGATTCAATATAAAAAAATGCATACAAGCAAGTAAGGTTGTTTAATTTCTCTGGAACTGATGGAAGAAAGAAGAAGGGATTCATCATCATCATCATTTTAACACCTTATATTTATTTAGTCTGCAAACTCCTAGGATAGATACCAGTGTCTGCTACCTTTGTGAGAAGCTCCCAAATAGCCCCCCCCCTTATCTGTATACCTTTAATGCTGTACCTATCCCAACTCCCTGTGCCCTGAGCCTGCCTACATGCATTATCTGAAGGTATATTTAACCTGCCTTTTTATATTGCCTTATGTGTCATATTGGAAGAAACACTGTTATAAGGTTGTTCCCCTGACCCCTTCAGATTTTTTCTGTGACATCTTCAGAAATCTAATTTCAGTGATTCACACAAGAACAGTAACAACTTATATCCCAGAATTCTGTTATTGAGTGAATTATAAAAGTAATAAATTTAGAAAACATTAAATGTTATTAATTCATTTTATCTTGATTTTTTTTAACTTCCTGTGACCTAAATTTGGGTTCCTTAAAAATCTATGTTTATGCTACTTCATTTAATTTTACATTTGTGTTTAATTTTTTAAATTTATTTTGTTTCAAAATTGTTGGATATGTTTATTGCACAGAAGATATCAAAGGAGATCTCCTGTGTAATGAACATACCCAACAATTCTAAAACAAAATAGTTTTGTCCATTACAGTCCACATTACATTTTTTTAATTTCTTTTCTGAAGTTGAAGTCTTCCAATACTGCCATCTCATTTTCTGTTTAGCAGGAAGTCAGCTGGATTTAAAGCATACTATTTTTTCACTATATTAACTCAGAACAGAAATCTAGGTTAAAGGATAAGGAAAAATAAATATTTTCATTGCAAAATGCAAGTACGCCTGTACATTTTCCTTTCATTATTAAAAAAAGTAGTTCAGGACTGATTTAGGGGCTAATTCTGACACACTTTTGAGCAATTATAGTATTATGCATGCAACAAAATGGAGCAGTTTTCTTTTTTTTTTATTTTTGAAAAGAAACCTTTTTTGAAATTCATAAAAGCGGTATTCCATCAGAGCAACATTTTGAAGTCACTGTGGATAAAACATCAAATTACCAGCAGTTATGCAAATGCTAATTATTTGTCAAAGATAAATAGATAAATTTGCAGCATTAGTAGGATGACTTCAGAAACCAAAGAAGAATAACATTGTAAGCACTAGAGGGCTATGCAAAGAGAAGAAAATGAGGAAACTATGCACATTTACACATAAAAGAGTGGTAAGTATATGTCATTATACATTCTGAATTACAGGCCCTGTTATATGATTGTTCAGACAACGTACTTTGAAAGTGGCTGTTTTTGTTCCTGGTTTTCTGGTTCAGAATTGACAAATTTGGGGCTCAAGGAGAAGAATATTGTTCACCAATCCTTTCTTTTTCTTGAGAGGGACCAACATAATCACCTTTTGATTTTCAATGGGCAAGACTACATTTCATCGATTAAGTGCAAAAAAGAGTAAGGAGAATGTAACAGGCAGTGAAAAGGAGAGAACTATATGACCAGGTGTGTGTGTGGCAGGGGAGGGGAGACTTTAGGTTGTCCCTTTAAAAATTAAAAAAAAAATGCAAAGATGGTAAATAAAATTTAGGTGCAGGTATTCTGGGCCTTGTAAAAGGATTAGCAAAATAATGATTCCAAATCCATTTGGCTTGGGTGTGTTTCCCACAGATCAGTTCAATCCCAATTCTTCCCATCTTAAAAATTGTCATTAAAATATTCTTCTCAATATATGCATTTCTAAGCACATATCTTAAAACAACTACTCTTAAACAAATGGTGAAGCTATTGTGGTTTATATAAACTGTCCCCAATATAACTGTCTCAAAGATTTCTGAATATATCCCATATAATTTCAGTTATTTAGGAGAATTGTGTTCCAAACACGTGGTAGCAATTGGACTTTTTCAGTAATTCTGGCTCAATTGGTGTATCTGGATTTTTTAAAAAAACAAACCTCAATGTAGGTCCAAGAAATGGAAATTTAATCTATTGGCTGATAGAATTGGTGATCTACCACTCATTACGTCTCATAATTGAATCAATACATACTTAACTAAAGTTTTGAATCAATATATGTTTAAGTAAAGTTCTGTTTATCATGCTAGAGATATCAGGAACTGCTGGTCTTCATTAGTATGTGCAGTAGGGAGACTTTCAGACAGCCCCAAAATATCCACAGGAGCTGAAAATCTGAGAACCTGATCTTAGGACCCAAATAAGTTCATAATAGCAGAAGATATTATTCTAAAAGTCTGATCTCAAGCTGTTTACAAATTTAAAATTTAGTAGAAATACATTACAATAGGATTATGAGAGGTGTTAAGTAACCACTTGAAGTTATACAAACTTTGATTCTCACAAACTATCTCCACAAGTATTCTTTAAAAAAAGAAAAGAAAAGAAAATACTTGCAGCTCAGGTTTTAGATTTGGGTAGTGATTTGTTCTCCAAACTTGTTTCAATTTAGTTTCTGAACATTTCGTTACCAGACTAGGTAACATCATTGGCAGGATTTTCTTGTCCTATTCTCCTTAGCTTATAAATGTCTTGTGTGCCAGTTTGGTCCATTGGTCGTGTGATTGGTTTGTGATTCTTATTGTGATTTTTATTGTGATTCAAAGTTGTCTGTATCATACCAAGTGTCTGTCCTCATCCCTCCTAATTGTTCTTGAACTGACAGAACACTCAACCAACTTGTTTGTTTGTTTAGTTATTTATTTAACTTTATATGCTGCCCATCTCATGGTTTGAGTCAACATGCATTTTGCTGTCTCCATTTTCAGCCCAGACTGCCTCTATTCTAGCTTATCAATGAGTGGAGGTGTTCCAATTTTGTGATGTGCAAGGAGTGATAAGCAATGCAAATAATGGATTTCACCAATTTTGTTACCCTCCATCCTTCTAAGCATCAACAGCAGTGATGAAATCTTAAATGTTTCACTACCAGTTCTGTGGGCGTGGCTTGATGGGTGTGGCTTGTTGGGTGGGTGACTGCGTGGGCGTGACTGGGTGGGCATGCCTGGGTGATCATGTGGCTGGATGGGCATGCCTGGGTGGGCATGTGACTGGATGGGCGTGGCCAAGTCACTTCTTTGTCCTAAGGACCTACAAAAAAAAGATAAAGGTAGTTTATTATTTTGTGCATTTAATATTTAAATAAGACTAAAAGTAGTGTGCAAAACTACTAAAAGACATACACAAATATTTACATAAGATGAATAAAAGTGTTATTTGTCTTTAAAGTGTTCCCAAATCGATGTTTCATTGACGTGAGGACTTGCACTTTTCTTCACTTTTAGTCGAGCATCATCAGCTGTGCGATGTGTTCTCAACCATTTTCTGACTGTAGTATTAAAGTCCCATTCTTTTAGAGGTAGGCCAATTACACTAATGGCCATTAGGTTTGTTATGTTGGAAAGAGTTAGGCGACTTCTCCTCTCTGAATATATGATGTTCATTTTTGAAAAACCCCTTTCCGCTTCTGATGAACTTAAAGCAATTGTTTGACAATATTTTTAGCTTTTTGAATACTGTCAGGAATTGCATATTTCTGGGAATCTTTTAAAACATCTTCTACAGAATCTCTATAATCATTAATATTAATTTTGTAATTAAAAATGTCACTAAATGCAAGCAATTGTTCTTCAGCTTCTGTC
>JANHFL010006921.1:36605-48547 GCA_032468155.1 Oxyrhabdium leporinum | reverse complement strand
AAGAAAGAAAGAAAGAAAGAAAGAAAGAAAGAAAGAAAGAAAGAAAGAAAGAAAGAAAGAAAGAAAGAAAACCCAAGTCTCATCTCTTCCCCATTTTGACAGCTCGGAGCCAAAAATAATGTGTAGCTCTTTGCTTCTAACTGTCGAGAATGCAAAGAAGCAGCTAAGTTAAAGAGCACTAATGCATTCCGCATATTCAAAGTACATCAAAGGAAAGAAGAAGCTGATAATGGGGAGGAAAGTCTTCAAAGCAAAAGCAACAGACCTTCACATTTTCTCCCCAACTATTTTTTCTTCTCTCCCTCACCTCTATTAATGGAAATGGGCGTCATTTAATGCATTGATTGCTGTGATTAAATAAGAGAGAAAAAGAGGCTCCTGTACATGGGAAACTCAAACCAATGGCTTCCACTGGTGTTTTTCATTTTGTGATCATGTGCATAGAACAAGAATAGGGATCCTGATGTTCCCACCCACTCTGTAGCTTTGTCCCGTCCACTTGAGGCCCTCAAGCTTTCCCCTAGGTATTAAAGCAACCAAAATATCTTCCTTTCCCGATCTAAGATTTTCTTTAGAAAGTCATGTTCAAGACCAGTTTGGACTTGTGAGCATTGAACAGCCTAACCTGTTAGAGACAAAAGAAGGGATTGAGCCAATATCTTTCAGATCTTTCTGTGCACCACTACACCAGAGGTAGAAGCATTAATAAACAATACGCCTAAGCCTAACCCCTATCCCACAATTGAACAAATGATGAGTTTCTAACTCAGACCTTCCTCTTTGGCTTGTACTAGATGACTTCCCTATCCTTTGAAAATGTTCTCCATGACCACCCAATTCTTGATTCAACTCACCCCTTCCATCTTGATACACTGCAGGTCATTTCAGGACATCAAAGAAAGACGGACCCTTTCTGTTAACTTAAGACTGGTCTGTATCTTGGAAATTAGAATAATAGGGTTGGATGGGACTTTGGAGGTCTTTTGGCCCAACCCTCTGCTCAAGCAGGAGATGGTTGTCCAGTCTCTTCTTCAAAACCTCTACTGATGGAGCACCCACAACTTCTGGAGGTAAGCCGTTCCACCGATTAATTGTTCTCAGTGACAGGAAATTTCTTCTTAGTTTTAGATTGGGTCTCTCTTAGATAATTTTCCATACATTACTTCTTTCCTGCCCACAAGTGGTTTGGAGATTAGGTCAATCTCCTTCCTCTCTGTGGCAGCCCCTCAAATATTGGAAGACTGCTATCAAGTCATCCCTAGTCTTTCTCTTCATTAGACCAAACATACCCAGTTCCCTCAATCGTACATCGTATGATTTAGCTTCCAGGCCCTTTATCATCTTGGTTGCTCTTCGTTGCACTCTTTGTAGGCTCTCAGTGCCTTTTTTTTTTTGCATTGTGGTGACCAGAATTGGATACAGTATTCCAAGTGTGGCCTCACCAGTGAAGTACAGCTTCCAGGAGTCTGAGAAATCACAGCCTATGAGAAATTTCAGGCAATGCAAAGCCAAGAAATCAGCTCTCTTTCACATGGGTGTTTGTCCCAGTTGCAATGAATTGTCTTGGATGGTATATGAATCTGGTCAAAACCCATAATTACCAGGTGGAAAACAAATGGGTTCATAGTATGTCAAACCGGGTTCAATCATCACTCCAAACAAGAGCTGGATAACCTTGTGAATGTCATTCATTGAGTGGCTAGACCACAATTAGTTGGGCTCATGTAATATATTAGATACAAACCATTGTTTACAAACCAGAATGATTGGGTTCATTCATTCTACCAAACCAAACCATATTAAATCTATTTTAAGACTTGCAGGACAATTACTATTCATTTCCTATCTTCAAATGATGGTCACTGATTTTCAGCAATCATGGTATGAACCAAGGAGGTCTTTTTGTATCACTTAGATAGCTGAACTCGGCTAAGAGGGTCACAGTCTGGGCAATCTGTTTTGGTGGGCAATCAAAATTTAGGTTAACTTTGGGAATTCAGTTTCATATAAAGTTCAAAAGCTTAATTTAACTCAGTCTTCAAAATTCAATTAACACTGGATGAAAACGCACCAAATTAAAGCAGGGCTCTTAAAAATAATTAGAATACACCAAGTGGTATATGAAACGACATGTTCTTCTATTTACAAGAGGTAACTCAGGGAAGAATATTTTTGAGAGTTAACAGCCTTGTATAAATTTAGGGGGAAAAATACCCATTTAATTTCAATCATCTTGCTCTCCCTTCCATGACACATGTAAATGCATATGGCATGGAAATCTGTCGTAATCTAGCACTTTACACCTTGATATGTACCTGCTCCAAATTCATTTTGTCTATAAATTAGCTGCACATGGTGGTTGTCACTTTAGATCACTTTGTCATGTGTTTGAAAGGGACTGCAGGAGGACGGGAGTTCTGCTGTCGTTTGCAAATGACTTTGTAGAATTTTAATAGCAAGCCTGCTTGTCAAGCATAAAGAGAGAGAACAGGCCAGTTGCTTTCCAATTAGTTCAGATATTGTAGTTATTGTTGAAATAAGAGCATTTGCGGCTCTCTTATGCTGAGTCAAGGATTTGTTCATCTAACTCAGTTTAAATACAGATACAGAGTTGGAAGGGACCTTGTGGGTTAGCTAGTCCAACCCCTGCCCAGCAGACCCTAACCATCCCCGACAAATGGAAGTCCAATCTCCCCTTGAAAGCCTCCAGTGATGAAGCTCCCACAACTTCCAAAGGCAACTTCTGTTCCATGGGTTCATTGCTCTCACTGTCAGAAAATTTCTCCTTATTTCCAGGCTGAATCTCTCCTTGATCAGTTTCCATCCATTATTTATTTGTGAAATTTCTACACTGACCATTTGCTTGAGCAGTGGGTTGGACTAAATGACCTACAAGGTCCCTTCCAACTCTGTTATTCTGTAAACCATTTCACCTAAGTGATCCTGGACGGTTTACAACAGCATAATAAAACCATATAAATTCACGAATAGAAGCATAGCTTAAAAACAGAGTTAAAACAAGTTAAAATTTACAACTAAAGATAAATCAGGTTAAAAATTAAGCAATCAGGTCTTGCTCATTATTACATGATAGGTGAAATGAGATTTCACATATTGTTTGGCCTAGAGCCGATTTTTTCAAAAAAACCAACAAAATACCAAACAGCCTAATTTATAAATGGACATAACAGGTTTTGACTAAGCCATTGTTCTGTTTCAATTAGAAATGTCTACTGAAAAATAGCATCGCTCAGGTTCTGCAAAGTGATTTTGCTTTGCAATCAAGTACCCTCAACTAAAGGTATCAAATAAATGTAGTACGAATGTTGAATCAGAGTGTTCTTTGAGAGAAGATAGATCTGGAAGATAATACATTTTCAGGCTCCTTAAAATTAATCTGGCTGCTATTCTAATTCTTAAAAAAGAAAAAAAAATATCCATCTTTGTGAAACCAGATTTTGGGCTGAATATACGTCAATGGTTTTATTGCAGACTCCATGTAATAAAGTAATTGTATAATTAGTAATACATTCGTCATTCTTCTGTCAGAGAAAAAAAAAATTAAACACATACAGCTTTTGTGTAGAATCTGACAGTGGAGGAGAAGTTTCCCCCTAACCAACTTTTCCCAAGAGAATTATATCATTATATCATAAAAATGTCAAAAGCTTGAGTTTACTGTTCAGGCTAATATTCTCAAATATTCTCTTCGGCTGACATCTCTGTCAATTAAAATTAAACAAAATTGCATTGTGTCGTATACACTTCCAACTGGAAAGCTTTCAGGTTTATGGCCGTTCTTCGAATTGATTTTTAAGATGGCATCAGTAAAACCTGCCTTGCAGAAGATGCATAAGTACAAGGAAGATGTACTTAAGGCTCAGTCGATTTTTAAGATGGTTTCAAGACATAAAGCAAGAATAAAGAGCAACAGAGAGTCCTCCGGAAGTCAGGCTGTTATAAATATAAAACCGGAGTTATTTATATTCCGTTTTCACACCGTGTTAATTTTTATCAAAGATTGAATTTGTTTCCCCTTTCCAACATTTGATCTTTTTTGGGGTGGTTCTCTCATTCTCTCAGCAAGGAGTAAGAAAAAAAAAAGAGAGAGAGAGAGAAAGAACTTGAGTAAAGTTCTTCTTGGCTTCAAACTGTCCAGTCTCATAGGATTTGATGTTTGGCCACTTCTGGTGGTTTCCCACAGAAATACACAGGCTTTCTCACGGGACTTTGAGTTTCTCATGGAAAAAAAATAATAGGCTTTCCTCGCAGTGACACGCTGCCAATAAAATTTGTTTTGTTTTGTGTTTGCTGGGGGAAAGGAGCTAAGAGAGGGACGATTACTCGAAATGAAACCCAGAGGTCTCACTTAATAAGGAAACCTGCTCCAGTCGCACAGGGTTGAGGTTGTACTTTAGCACGAGCTCCGCGAGAAGTCAAACTGAATCATAGGCATGCCTACAGAGGCTAGTCCTTGCAACTGCTTCTTTAGTTTGTTTAGACCGTTGGAAGTTACAGTCTACCCTGTCCCTAGTTTTCACACGGCTGTGATGACACCCTGGCGGTCATGTGATCAACATTTAGACGCTTGGCAACTGGCGTGTATTTATGACAGTTGCCCTAACTTGGGATCGCCGTTTGTAATATTTAACTTAGATGAGTCTAGATAGAATTTTAACTTCTTGTAACGATATGTTATATTTTTGTGGTGGCTTTTTCCTGTTGTGTGTTTTGTTTTTCCTGTTTCACTTTAAAAGAAACACTTTTTTTTTTGTATGTGGTTTCTAAACCATATGATGAATGGTTAAAGGAACTTGGTATATCTAGTCTAAAAAAAGAGAAGGTTTAGCAGTGACGCCACAGTTGTCTTCCAGTACTTGAAGGTCTGTCACAGAGAAGAGGGAATGACAGGACATTCCCTCATTCCCTCAACCTCTTGTAAATAAGGACATTGGAAGAGATGCCGCACTCTGGAGAATCTTAAACTAAGAACAGAGTTGGAAGGGACTTTGGAGATCTTCTAGTCCAACCCTGCTCAGGCAGGAAACCCTACACCAATTCAGATAAATGGTTGTCCAATCTCTTCTTAAAAACTTCCAATGTTGGAGCACCCACAACGTCTGGAGGCAAGTTGTTCCACTGATTAATTGTTCTCGCTGTCAGGAAATTTCTCCTTAATTCTTGGTTACTTCTCTCCTTGATTAGTTTCCATCCATTGCTCCTTATTTTGGCTTCTGGTGTTTCGGAGAATAGCTTGACTCCCTCTTCTTTGTGGCAATTCCTGAGATACCGGAAGACTGCTATCATGTCTCCCCTGGTCCTTCTTTTCATCAGACTAGACATATCCAGTTCCAGCAACCGTTCTTAATATGTTTTAGCCTCCAGTCCCCTAATCCTCTTTCTTGCTCTTCTCTGCACTCTTTCTACAGTCTCAACATCTTTTTTACATCGTGGCGACCAAAACTGGATGCAGTATTCCAAGTGTGGCCTTACCAAGGCCTTATAAAATGGTATTAACACTTCATGTGATCTTGATTCTATCCCTCTGTTAATGCAGCCTAGAATGGTGTTGGCTTTTTTGGTAGCTGCAGCACACGGCTGGCTCATACGTAAATGATTGTCCAGTAGGACTCCAAGATCCCTCTCACAGTTAATACTTTTGAGCGAGGAATGTGAACATTTGTCTCCTCTGGCAAACCATGTAAATTCTCCTTCATCAAATCAAATATTTTTTTAAAAAAAAAAATCAGCTGTATACTCATGTTGTATAGTCATGAAGTCTGGCTTAAAACACCAGTACACAGCCCTACAAATCTGCATCACCAAATGAAATTCAGAATATGATCAATTACAGCAATCATGTCAGTGAAATTAAATAACCTCTAGTTTCTTAACTAAACATTTTCTAAAAAAGCAACTTGTTCTCTGACTGAATATGTACACTTGACTTCGCAGGTGTTAGCCATTTATAAGCTCGGGTCAAGAGAAATATTTAACTCAATTCCCCTGAGAGGAAAGACAAAATTAAGAAAAGAAGGGCCTTTATATGTCTATGACCCTTTTAAGGTTGCGGGGAAGGGGCATATAGAAAAACTCCTTAATTCATTCATTTAGAGGTTGAATGATGTTTTCTTTCCCCCCTTTGACAACTTCAAAGTGAATTTCTACAGCAGCTAAAATCACCTATTTCAATGTGGACATTTCATGCTACAGATTAAAGTGAGGTAAAATTCTCTCTTTCTCTAGAAACTAGTTTTCTGAACAAGAATCCATAAGATTCTTTGAACAGACCATTGCAACAAATATGCTTTAACAATAATGTCATTTATAGCATTTATAGATCACCATTTTTTTTCAACTTTTCACGGTATTAACCAAGAATTCATTTAGTTCAAAACATGACAAGCTACATCAACTAGAATTTGCTGGATGCATATAATACATTTAGCTTAGTATTAATCGTGGTTAAATCTTAGATTATCAGGACAAGGCTTAGGTTATTGTGTAAACTGAGCTCGTTTTATTAATGTACAGTTCTAAATATTGTGTGGCCTGATAAAATAGCTTAATTCAGTCATCAGGTTATATGAGCCCTGTGAACTTATCCCATTTACATTCCCATTCATACTGCTTTGAGTGTTATCAAAGTGTTCTCCAATTAAAAAATGTGTTTCTATCCAAGACGTGTAAATAAAATGGGTTTATTAGTGGAAAAGGCATAAACAAACATTGTATTATTGCTTGAAAACATGTGTCTGTTAGGCAAAATAAGACGGGGAGATTGGGAAAAATAAGCCATAAAATATATATACATATGGAGCAGAACAGGGCAGCATAATTTTATGGTGGTAGATTTTAGGCTGGAGATGATAGGCCAAATCTGTATTATAAATTGTGTGCAGATTAGCGACCATATGGTGTGCAGAATTTGTCTAATTGGGCAGAACTAAAGCCTGCATTCAAATTGCATATCAAAGTTACAAATGGTTTACAAATGGAACAAATAACAAAAGTCAAACAAACGGAAGTGGAGCAGCCTAGATATGTCTCTCCTGGTCTAGAGCTGGGTTAACCCATTTGTGTCATTCCTTGTTAGATGCATAATTGCAGAAAATGGGTATGTCTAGACTAATGAGAAGAAGGACTAAGGAAGACATGATAGCAGTCTTCCAATATCGGAGGAGCTTCCACCAAGGAGAGGGAGGCCAACCTATTATCCAAAGCACCTGAGGTCAGGACAAGAAACAATGGATGGGAGCTTATCAAAGACAGATCCAGCCTAGAATTAAGGAGAAATGTCCTGATTGTGATCACAATTAATCAGTGGAACAGTTTGTCTCCAGAAGTTGTGGCTGCTCCATCACTGGAGCCCTTTAAGAAGAGACTGGACAGCCATTTGTTTGAAATGATACAGGTGTCTGCTTGAGCAGGGGTTGGACTAGAAGATCTCCAAGGCCCCTTCTAACTCTATTATTCTGTTATCTGATTCCAAACAAAGTCTTGAAAGGGAAACTAGTCTATTGACTTTACCGCATTGAGAAGCAACTTTCTCCTGTCTCACAAATGAAGCGAATGCGATAAACGGCAGATCACATTATGAGGTGTTCTGATTTAATGCCTATTTTATGGAGAGAAAAGGAATTGCAAACTGGGCCATGTTGTTTTCACCCCCCAGGTCCAGGTTTATATTTTTCAACTCTCTGAAGACGTTTCTTTTTCTAGCCACTGGATATTTTGATCAGAGAATCAGAGCAGAAAGTTCAGCTAATAGCTATGGAGATCCTCAATCATCCAGTTCCTGGTTGTCCCAAAGATGCTTTTCCAAGAGGCAACTGGACCTTCTTGGTTTTTCCTTGAAGACGTTTCGCTTCTCATCTAAGAAGCTTCTTCAGTCAGAACTTTGGGTGAAGCTAATATCATTCCAGACTCAAATCTGCTGCTGCATATCTGTTAGAATTACAAGCTGCCCCTCCCCCCCCCAAAAAAAAACCATATTCCACATTACCCTGATTAATTAATACTGAGAGTCCCATCAATTGCCTTCTAATTTGTAGCCACAGACTGACCAAAGAAGTCTAACCTTTTTTACATCTGGAAGTGCACCTGGCCTCTCTTTCAATTTTACCTGCAGTTGTACCCCAGTCTGGATGCTGCGGCTTTATTGTGGGTGTAGAACCAAGATACGGAGAGTTTGATCTGTGGCTGTAGGAAGTAGGAATCCCAATCCCTAGACACAGTTTCAGTCAAGGCTATCCTTTTATTTACTCTTCTTCAGCTGCTTGGGCCAAAAAAAAAAAAAGAGAGAGAAAGAAAGGTGAGAGAAATGCAGTATCAAATGGAGAGTGGAGCAGGAAAAGAGCTGACTTAATCCCAGTACTAACACAATATTGATTCGCATTCATGTTGGCTGCTTGTTGACGTGCGTTGCATACAATGTACGGTCTCAATTAGGTGTTCCCTTCCAGGGGTAGGGCAGTCGTGCTAGAAAAGAGAGTTTAGTAGGGCCTAATTTTATGTAAAGTAAACCCCCCCCCCCCAATGCCAAGCACACGAGAGCCAAAGAAGAAAGAAGGAAAAAAAAACAAAACCCAGCAGAATTGGGCAAATGAAAATATTATTTTTAAAGCGTTCTGGCTGCCAGCCTGAAAAACAAATGGGATTTACCTCTAAAGCTAATTATTCCAGCTTAATATCTGTCCACAGGCACATCATGAGACATCTGTAATGAAAAACTACTTCTCATATAGCGCGTCAAGTCCTTGTGTATTCTATTAAGCAGCGTTCAATGTATTTACCTAATAGCTTAGCCTGAGATTTGTTTTGCTGTGCTGAAACAAGATTTATGGAATTTTTGCAGGTGGTGAATAAAAAAATATATATACAGCAACAATACCCTTTGGCTTGTTCTTTTGAGATGGTCTACAGTGTGCAAAATGCATAATAAAGCACCAAAGTGAACAGGTTTTATACAGAAAGAAACCTTCAGTATTGACTAGCTACCACTAACACATTTTCTCCCACTCTTCTCTCTTTCTGACTCTCTGTCTCTCTCTGATTTTTCCTCTCTCTCTTTCTGACTTTCTCTCTTTCTGACTCTCTTTCTCTCTGATTTCTCCCTCGCTCTCTTTCTGACTTTCTCTCTTTCTGACTCTCTCTCTCTCTGATTCTCTCTCTCTCCTTTCTTTTTTTCTTTTTCCTTTTTTTGCCCCTTGCAGGTTTTTATTGCCTGGACGCAGCTGGATTTACACTGTATTTAATAAAACATTAGTAGCCACCAGGGACTGAAATATGTAACATAAGTCTTTTTCAGTAAAATAATTCCATAAATCTACATATGAAGTTATTTTTCTTTTTTCTTTTTTCTTTTTACAAGTGCCACATATCCATAATTTAATTTAATTATAAATGTAGTTCATGAGTCCTGCTGCCCACCCCCACTATGTCTTTTGAATTTAATAGAAGTAAAACCTGTCCATAGTTGATTGTAGATCAATGTTTGCAATTCTGGAATGTATTGGGCCTCCCAGCTACAATATCTATCATATTTGAATAAACGGGGGTGGGTGGGTTAGGGGAAAGACCTAATGGCTCTAAAGATTTGCAAACCCTCAACCTTATGAATGAATGAAGATGCCATATTCTCTAGGTAGACTTAAAAGCTGAATTCTATTCACCTTTTTCATTTGAAGATAGATTCTCTGCAGCTTTGAAAAAGCAATGGGAAACCATGGACCTGTTAAGGAATGATCGGATAAGGGACAACATAGTCCACAGATGCATAAAGGGTGGAGCAAGAGGCTGAGGAAGATCCTTCCTAAGTTATTAAACTGTAAAGATGATGACTCGATCCTAAAGGAAATCAACCCTAGCTGTCCTTTGGAAGCTCCAATATTTTGGCCACTTAATCAGAAAAGAAGACTCACCTTGATGTTGGAAAGATTGAAGGCAGAAGGAGAAAGGGACAGCCGAGGATGAGATGGTTAGATGGTGTCCTCGATGCAATGAACATGAATTTGGGGAAACTCTGGGAGATAGTGGAGGACAGGGAAGCCTGGCGTGCTGCAGTCTATCGGGTTGTGAAGGGTTAGACACAACTTAGTGACTATGCAACAAAAAAATATTGGGGGACAATCTGCATTTAATGCTGGACCCAGCATCAATTCAGACAATGAAGAGTGCCCTGCAGGTCTCTCTCGCAAAGTTTAATGCTATTTCTGTTGTCCTTAGCACCCTGCTACTACCAGTATGCGTGTGACTGTCTCTGGGAGACAGTGGAGGATGGTGTGTGTTTATATGTGTATGTGTATTGGCATGCTATGGGGTCATGAAGAATCAGAGATGACTTAGCAATTGAACAAGAACAAAAGATGGTGGCAGGAGAATTTTACTTTCAGGCTTGCATGATTATGTTTAATGTAGCTTTACAGTAAAGTAGTATTTCTTTATCTGATGACATTCCCTGTCTGGTCTACCTGGTAAGGCTGTCAGTACAGAAGATGTGCATACCAGCAACCTTAGGAAGGAAGGAAGGAAGGAAGGAAGGAAGGAAGGAAGGAAGGAAGGAAGGAAGGAAGGAAGGAAGGATGGGGCAGGGAATGCCACATTCTCTAAGCTGACATAAGAACTGAATTCTATTCATCACTTTCATTTTCAGATAGATTCTTTGAAGCTTTGCAAAAGAAATGGGAAATCACTATCCTTCTGCAGCCTTTGATTGGTGATAGTTAAGCCAGAGGTCTTTCCATAAACAACTCCCTGATTTGATTTGATTTTTTTAAATTTAGGATGCTAGACTTTTAATACAAGCTCTTTTCTGGAAAAAGCGATGGACATTCCTCATGACCATATTGACGATTCATTGATAGAGCAGTACTCCATCTGGACACAGTTCCAGAGGAAGCTTCAAACAACAAACAACTAAAATGTAAATGACACAAATATTGACATTAAACACAGAAATCTCTCTGATCACAACAATATAATATTGTGATTCTTAGACTGCACCAAATCATGGCTTGTGTTGCAACAGCTTGGATTGCTTATCAGGAAAGACTTTAGCGAGCAGTTGCAAGGGATGAGTTTCTCCCTAAGCATCAGCTAATCCATATGGGTTGCTTGGTGCCAACTTCTCAAGTTTTCAGCACCATCTAAAAATCCACCAAGTGTTTAACTCTGTTAAAAAAAGAAGAAGTCAATTCCTTGCTTGGCAACATTTGGAAGAGAATTAAACATAGAATTGCTGAGAGATGCTTGCTGTCTCACAGACCGATAGAGATAACACTTCTGAAGATTTTGCACAGTTCTTTAGTTAAAAAAGATGCAAGGCAAGGCAAGCAAAATGATGAGGGAGCTACAGAAGCTCCCCTACAAGGAAAGACTTTAGCCACTGGCGTTCTTCAGCTTGAAACGAAAGCAAGGAAAGAATTCATGATTGTATATAAATCATGCACGGCATCAAGAATAGAGAGAAAGAAAGAGAAGAAGGAGAGATTTTTTTCCCTCTCTCGTGTTAGTCATCCACCAAAAAAAGTCAGAAAGCTGAGGAACTTACTCTTTAACGTAGCACATAACTAAACTCTGAAATGCACTGGCAGAACAGGGGAATGACTGCCAATTTGAATGCTTTTAAGAGAGGATTGAATAGAGAAGAACCAGGCTATGTATGACTACTAATGAGGATCACATTTTACAACCACCAGAATTCTAAGTAGTCAAATTCAAATTCTGGCTGCTGGTAATTTGCAATACAAAGCAGCAATGGTGATCAGGTCCTAGCTTAGGAGCTTTTCAAATGCTTCAGTTTGGCCACTGGCAACCCCAGAATGCTAGGCTATTGGAGTTCCATTATGATTCTTCTTCCTCCTTCTCTTCTTCTTCAAGTTGTTGTTATTGTTGTTTCTCCTCCTCCTCCTCCTCCTCCTCCTCCTCCTCCTCCTCCTCCT
>JANHFL010006921.1:3282-13819 GCA_032468155.1 Oxyrhabdium leporinum | reverse complement strand
ACAGACAGACAGACAGACAGACAGATAGATAGATAGATAGATAGATAGATAGATAGATAGATAGATAGATAGATAATATATTTATATATAGCGATAGATAATTGATAGTGAGATGATAGATAGACAAACAGGTCCTGATTGGTATGTAAATACCCTGTCACTCCACTGAGCCTCCGTGACAACTATTTTAAGTCCAACATGGAGCTCTACTCATTGACTTCCACTTCTCCCTGACCACCACCAATTAAAACTCTTCAGAAACACAGTTTCAACACCACTAATATTAATATTGATATAACGTCCCTATATTTCCACTTGGCACCTGCTGAACTCTTACACTCAGCCACTCGGGCTCCTTTTAACACCAGAAGCGACTTCATACATTCTTCCTTGCCGCGCTGGAAAAGGAGTACAAGACAACAACATTTGCTTTTAAAATGTTAGAAAATTCAGATCTTTACCACCATCTGCCTCTCTCCTCTCCTCTCCTCCCCACCCTTCTTTTCCTCTTAAATACAGTATTACCTTGAAAATGAGCATGGCATTTTCCTTCTCAGTGTTGATATGCAATTATAAGATCTTGGGGCCTTTTCAGCCTTGAGCATGTGTGGGTGGTTGTGTGAACAATACTTACTTTTTCCCTTTCTTTCTCCCTAGAGCAATTCTCAAGCAGCAGAGGGCAGGGGGAAAGGAGGGGGAGTTAGCTTCAACAGTTGTCTAGGCCTGCTTAGACCTTCCGAGGTCAAAAGGGTCAGGCTTTTGTGTGGCTGGTTCCTTGAGTTTCTTTACACTCTTTGTCTGGTAAGAGATCAATAACTGGATTTTGTTTTATGCTCCTTCTGTTGAAAATGAAAGATATTCAGCCTCCAAATAAGAAGCCACACTTGTTCTTTCTGGAGTTTTTATTGCCATACTTTTGTGAAATGATTTTCAGGTTTAGGCTCTTGAATGAAAGGGCTTGAAATAGATAGGCACCCTGGGAGCAAATGGGCATGATCCATTAAAAAAAACAACAACAACAACCCTCAGCAGGCAGTAATGAGCATTTAACAGAATAGCAGACTTGGAAGGGAGACCCTACATCATTTCAGACAAACGGCTGCCCAACTTCTTGAAAGGCAAGCCGTTCCACTGATTAATTGTTCTCACTGCCAGGAAATTCCACCTTATTTTGAGTATGGGTCTCACAATACAGAATACAGTATAATGGAGTTGGAAGGGACCTTTGGAGGTCTTCTAGCCAACCCCCTGCTCAAGCAAGAGACCCTATGCCATTCCAGACAAGTGGCTGTCCAGAGTCTTCTTAAAACCCCCAGTGATGGAGCACTACTCTCAACTCACAAAAACGATGTATGGAAAGTAGATGCATTTGGGAAAGTTGCATGTGGGGGGAAAAAAAGAGCATACGTTATTTTAGGAATTATACACGCAGTGCATCCGTACATATATACATACACAAATAAAATTGATTTGATTCTGTACCTTCAAGTCAGTGTTGACTCTTTGTGCCCACCTAGCTAGATTATTCTCCAGGATTACTTTATATTTAGAAATCATGGTGCAGCTTAATCTCAGATAAAGAATAATCTTCCTGAGTTTAAATAAATTGGCTGGGAGAGGGTGGGAAAAACAATCGGTACATTGGCTGTTATTTTTAATTTTTTAATAGCAAAAGTTCACACAGAAAAAGTACTAGGGTTTTACAGGGCTTCGTATTTGGAGCCTTTCGTAATTGCTGTATGGCCCTGGGAAGACAAAGCTGCTTTAAAGAGTTGTAGGTAAGCGCTGTATTTGTGCTGTCATGAAGTGCCTTGTTCAGTTGTAAAACTGCTGCACAGCCTTTTTAATTTTTTTTTTAAAGGTCTAATTTCATTTCCCCTCCCTTTAGTTTTATGTGACAGCTGATCCAGTACAGATGAAAATATGTAAAACAGCTCAACTTTTTTTTTAAAAAAAAATCACAGTTTGTGATTGAAAGCAGGCAAATCTGGACCTTGGGATATACTATTCTAGGGATACAGTGGGAAATTGTTGGTTGAGTGGGAGAAAATTAAGAAACTATGCGAGTGGTTATTAACACTACAAAATTTCACATGAGAAGAAAGTGAGGTCAGACTTTAACAATCACCAGCAGCTCATTGAATTCATCTAAATACGTAAAATACTACTCATATTTCCTTAGTTTCTCAAGCAGTTCCCATAAACATGTTTTAAATGCAACTTTTCAAACAGTTGGCTAAATCACACAAATGGAGGTCTTTACAAATTCCTCCCTTTTTTTTTTTTAACGGCAAGAACTGTTTATAAATGCTTCAAAATAATTGTTGAAGACAAATTAACTGAATCACAAGTGAATTTAGATGGATATGGGAAAAAATAAGCACCATGCATTAGAGCTACCCAGAAGTCAGTTCAGTGAGGCAATTCAACACCAGTTTGACTGAATGATTGAACCTTATCAACCCTGAAATCAAATCTGGAAGTGAAATCAGATTGTCAAATCAAATCAGATGCATTTGAATCAAGCTGATGATTTGGAAGGCTTTTGCACAAAAGTTCAATTTTCCAAATGGGTTCAAATCATCAAACTGGATCAAATCAAGCGAATGCTTTAAATGTGCAGTATATCAAACAAATAGAAGTCGGTGTAATTACAGAAACCTTAACATAATTCTATTTAATTCATACTAAGGTCAATATAAAAGTAAATGTGTACATTACCTGCATGACCAGATAACTTTTAAATAAAACATCTGTTGGCAGGCAAAAATCTGCCACAACACAAGTTTTTGATAAATTTGCATTTGTACCTTGCTAATCCTAAACTAATTTGGGAATTATTCCTGGTTATATTGAGAGTGTTGCATTGTTCTTACCTCATATTTATTTTATTGTTATGTTTTTTAGTATAAAATACAGACAGAAATAAAGAAATTCATTTAATAAAGAATATAGTAATAAAGAAATTCATTTATCCATTATTTTTTTATATATTCTATTTCTTTCTCATTATTGTGTAAAGAGGTATGTAGAAAAATAGAGAAGGTCTGACACTAGCAAGTTTGGATTTTATATACAACTCTGCAATCTAAAGCAAAAATATATTTTGCGCTATCTGCATTTACACACTCCAAGGAACAAAATATTTCCCAGAATAGATTTAGACAAATCTAGAAAGGCATTTTGCAAATGTACAAAGGTCTCTTGTAGATCAAGGCCCAGCAGTCACTGTAGACTCTTTCTGGGTGTTCCAGAATTTGCAAAATGTACTTAACAATTTCAGAGTCCTTCACTTAAAAGTTGGGGTTAAGGTTAGAACTATTTAATTGGTTGCTGTTCATCTCTATTTAGAAAAGAAAAATAATTCACTTTTCCCTTCAAATTCAGTTCAAAAATCTTAACCAACTTCCACTATCCTAGGACACTCACACAACAGTAAAACAGAAAAAAAAGACCCCTGTTTTACTGTTGTGTGAGTGTCCTAGGATAGTAGAAGTTGGTTAAGATTTTTGAACTGAATTTGAAGGGAGAAGTGAATTATTTTCTTTTCTAAATAGAGATGACCCCTTCATAACTGAAGCCTTACCATGAACCATCTACAGGTAGTCCCTGAGAAATGAACACAATCGAGCCCAACATTTCTGTTGCTAAATGAGACATTTATTAAATGAGCTTTGCTCCGTTTTAAACCTGCCACAGTTAAATGAACCATTGCAGTTGTTAAGTTAGTAACGTGGTTATTAAGTGAATCTGGTTCCTCATTAACTTTGCTTGTCAGAAGGCTGCAGAAGGCAGTCACATGACCCCGGGATGCGGCAATTGTCATAAATACGAGTCAATTGCCAAGCAGCTCAGCTTTGATCACATGACCATGGGGATGCTGTAATTGTTATAAGTGTGAAAAACGGTCATGTCACTTTTTTCAATGCCATTGTGACGTCAAACGGTCATTAAACAAACCATTGTAAGTCGAGGACTACCTGTGCAAACCACAATCTTGGCTTTGTTGACTCCTGTACTCTCATCCATGGATGCCTCTGCCCAAACCTTGGATTATATATACCGATACTAGGTTCATAATTGTTTAAGAAATAGTAGCTTTGAAAAACCGACATTAAATGGTTGCGGTAACAAAAAATTGATATGATGATGATGATGGAAAAGAAAACAGGATCGTAAAATGGAAGATGATTGGGGGGGGGGGAAGAAAGGAGTTAAAAACAATTCATTGCTAAAATAAAAAATAAAGAAAGTTTGTTTCCAGGGAAACTTGGTGTAATTAAAGCTAGCAAAGTTTCTTGAAGTTTAGAGTGAGTAGCCTGGACAAAATCCTTCAAGAGATTAAAAATAAGTCAAAATAGTTTTGGAAACACAAAGATCCAATCAACCACCACCACCACCACAACAACAACAAAAAAAGTAGGGGATGAAACACTTTTCACTCTGGTTTCCCTTGAAGATTGACACAGTAGTTTCGGCCTCTCACTCATCCCCTCCCCTCCCATTTTTCCGTTAACTGAATTCTTTTGGAGAAGCGTTGATATTTTCCCATCTTAAATATTCCCACGGACAGTTGGCAAGGCAATTAGAGCAACTTGTAAAACTGGGATGTCTTCCAGGCATGAGTTAAGTTGTGAAAACACCACTATTTTCCCCTTAATATGAACAGCAAAGTTCACATCCACATGAAATTCTTGGTGACCCATGAGAGAGTCGGATGGGAAGAGCATTCTTGTATATTTATAGAAAGAGTGAGAAATACATGAAATACTTTTTCCTCTGTTTCTCTCCCATTGAATTCTCAGATCTCAGTATGTATATTTTGCTTGAGTGTTCTCTCTCTCTCTCTCTCTCTTTCTCTTTCTAAACGTATGTTTGAATGCCTGGAGAGGATATATAGCTATTGGGTTTCCTTTATGTTGCCAAAAAAAACCAGGAAGTGGGGCTTAAAGGCATCGTGTCTAAGAGCCAGGTTTTGTTTTAAAGATGTTGTTTTGTTTTAAATTGTTATCTGTTTGGCTTTCTACTTATGTTCGCAGGGCTGACAGGAAAGAAAAACTGATTTGTGCCCCAGCAAGATAAAAACACAACTGAATTTTCTTGCAGTGATTTAAAGCACAGGTTGTCCTCAACTTATGACCGCTGTGGAGGCCAACATTTCTGCTGCCAAGCAAGACAATTGCTAAATGAGTTGTGCCTCATTTAACACCATTTTTTGTTAAGCAAATCACTGCAGCTGCTAAGCGAATCATGGGAGTTGTTAAATGAATCTAGTTGCCCGCATTGTCGTTGCTTGTCGGAAGCTGGGGCTGGGAAGTTTACAGATGGTGATCAGATGACCTCAGGACAATGACAACTGTCATAAATGAATGTCAGATGTCAATCCCCTGAATTTTGATCATGTGACCACGGGGATGCTGCAGTGGTTGAAAGGGTGAAAGCAGGACATGTCACTTTTTTCCAGCGCTGTAGTAACTTCAAATGGTCACCATATGAACGGTTGTAAGTTAAGGACTACCTATATAGAGAGCCATGGTGGCACACTGGTTAAAATGCAGTATTGCAGGCTAATTCTGCCAATGGCCAGCAGTTTGATTCTGAATGGTTCAAGATGGGCTCAGCCGTCCGTCCTTCCGAGGTCGGTAAAATGAGGACCCAGATTGTTGGGGTCAATAGGCTGACTCTGTAAAATTGCTTAGAGAGGGCTGGAAAGCACTAGGAAGCAGTATATAAGTCCAAGTTCTATTACTCTGTTGGTTTGGCCAGCCTAAGATTGTCCTCTGCATTTAGCAATAGCAATAGCACCTAGAGTTATATACCACTTCACAGTGCTTTACAGCCCTCTCTAAGCAGTTTACAAACTCAGCTTATTGCCTCCAACAATCTGGGTCCTCATTTTATTGACCTCAGAAGGATAGAAGACTGAGTCAACCTTGAACCGATGAGATTCGAACTGCCAAATTGCCGGCAGTCAGCAGAAGTAGCCTGCAGTACTGCACTCTTGCCACTGCGCCACCACGGCTCATTAATATATAACCATCTGGAATGAGGCACAAATTTGACCATTTCATTCCAACACGATTTTGGAGCCTCACAAATATCAATTAAAGGTTATTGATCATATATTCCAATCTATAATTTGTCTCTACCAAGACAAAGGAAAGTGTGGGGTTCTTGGTGCTCTCTGAGTTTGGTTGTTTTCTTGTAGACATTTCATCACTCAAACTGGATAACATAATCAGTGCTGGTAAGGAGTGGGGTTTGCTCTCAGTTTATATTCTGGTGGCTCTCTCTGTCAGTGTTGGTGGGGTTG
Source organism: Oxyrhabdium leporinum (assembly GCA_032468155.1). Taxonomy (NCBI): domain Eukaryota; kingdom Metazoa; phylum Chordata; class Lepidosauria; order Squamata; family Cyclocoridae; genus Oxyrhabdium; species Oxyrhabdium leporinum. The sequence goes on along the minus strand of JANHFL010006921.1, from coordinate 7,506 downwards.
GTCTTGGAGCTTCTTTGGTTGGGCCATGATTGAGGTATTGCTTACTTTGTTTTTTGTGGGTGCTCCATCACTGGAAACTTTTAAGAAGAGGCTGGAATGGTATAGGATTTCCTGCTTGGGCAGGGGATTGGACTGGAAGATCTCCAAGATCCCTTCCAAATCTGTTATTCTGATTGTTGGCCTGATGTTAATCTATGCTGATCTGGGTGCTGATTGCTGGTGGAGAGATGTTTCGGTCTTTTTGTTCCCTTTTGTGATTTGATGATTGTCTCTTTTGCATGGTATGTAGGTATTGTTTATGTCTGTGTGTCTGTTGATGGCTAGTTTGTCAGAGTGCCAGGCTTCAAGAAATTCCCTAGCATTTTTGGGTGCTTGGTCTAGGATGGTTACAGTTTTCTATTTGAAACTATGGTTAAGTCTGTCCATATTTCCATGTATACAGAATGGATTCCTGTGATGGAAGGGCAGAAGATTGGAACAGTAGAGTCAAGAAAAGATGTCATTGGATTAGGTTCACACCACTTTTGTTATTTGGACCATGAGTTCTATTCTGAAACGATAAAGTTGCTGAAATAATAAACTACAGACATTCACATGATGAATTCAGAAATCCGTTGCTTATCTCTTTGCTGGACCATTTCAACTTCATGGTTTAATAGGGTTAAAAATGTACTTTCATTTTAGCCCGATTTACACATTGCTATAAAAGCAGACTGTTCATTGTTATTGAAAGGCTATTGTTAATCTTTAGAAAGTGCTTTTAAACAGCTATAGCATTAAAACATTATTTATTAATTATTATGGTTTAATAATGCAGTGCAACTTTTCACTTAAAAAGTTGCAGACGCGTAAGTATTACATAGGGTTCCTATAGAGCAGGGGTGTCAAACTCAAGGCCCGTGGGCCAGATGTGGCCCATGGGGTGCTTAGATCTGGCCCATGGGGCCACCCTGGAAACAACGAAGGACCAGCCCGTGGTGCCTCTGCTAGCAAAATGGAGCTCGGGAGGGCCGCACACCTCAACGGCCTCCTGCAGCCTCTGCCAGTGAAAACAAAGTTCAGGGACCTCCAGAGGGCTGCAGGAGGCTGTTACGGCTGAAAACAGAGCCTTGATGAGTGATGTTGAACTGGTGATTTCCACCTCAGCATGCCCCCCCCCCCCAGGTCAAACACAACCCTGATGCAGCCCTCAATTAAATCGAGTTTGACACCCTGGCTATAGACCATTATAGAAACAGCCTTTTCAAACCATTATGGACATTACAGAGTTGCCTGGACTTGGGGCAGCATATAACTTTAATATATTATTGTGCACATGATTTTGTTAGTTCTATATTCTGAGTTTTAGATCTTTTTGCTCTCCACAGTTGGCATTTCTTCAACTCCTTCTTCCTTCACCTAGTGGAAAAGTAATCCTCTTGAAGCTTGGCGTCCTATGCAGCTCTCGTGTGTTGTCCCTACCTTGTCCAGCATACTGAGTTCGTGTCTAGTGCTCGAATGCTGAGAAATATATGCAGTTTGCTTTTCTGCTAGTTTGAACGGAGAACACCCTAAAAATGTAACTTAAAAAAACCACACTTGGAATATTGCTTCCAGTTATGGTCACTACGATATAATAAAGATGTTGAGATGCTGGAAAGAGTGCAGAGAAGAGCAACAAAGATGATTAAAGGATTGGAGTCTAAAACAATGATTGCAGGAATTGGGTATAGCTAGTCTAGTGAAAAGAAGGACTAGGGGTAACATGATAGCAGTGGTCCAATATTTGAGGGGCTGCCAAAAAGAAGAGGGACAGGGTCAACCTATTCTCCAAAGCACCTGAAGAAGCAAAGGATGAAAACTAACCAAGGAGAGAACCAACCAAGAGCTAAGGAGAAATTAACCAGGGGAACAACTTGCCTCCAGAAGTTGTGGGTGCTCCAACACAGGAGGTTTTTAAGAAGAAATTGGACAACCATTTGTCTGAACTGGTATAGGGTTTCCTGCTTCATTAAAGGGGGTTGGACTAGAAGACCTCCAAGGTTTTTTATAACACCGATGATGATGATTATATGTATGGCCTAAAATCAGATTAATGTGTGCAAGATCTGGATGTAACCTGGGATACAATTTGAATGGTTGAGTCATTTTAACTTGAAATTGCATTTTAACTTGAAATTGATGGAAATCATTGATTGGCAGACTTGGACTGAATCTATTCCAACTGAAGGTTCAGTTTGATTTTAAAAACAGTGGCTGATGTCCATGATCAAAATCCATTCAATTCAGATAAGTTCTCAGAATAACTCAACATAATTGGGAAAAGTACCATAAACTAAGGCTTACAATCTTCTACAGCTGCATTCGTACACTTCTTTAATTCTAAAGCAAATGAATCTCGTAGGTTAATTTGTCATACAAGCATCCTTGCCGGAAGAGGCTCCTTTTTTTGTACACATGGGTATGGAATAGGAAACAGGCCAAACAACAACAACAAATAAGATTTTCCTCCTTGAAAAGATTTTGTTTATACTCACCTCATTCAAGACTTCAAATCATACGTAGTCAAAGTGAGCGTCGTACATAAATACTTGATACCAATTGAAACTAATAATTGTTGCAGATATTTCTGTTCTCTTCGTAGACTAATCCATATAAGGTAGCAACTGATTGAGAGGAACAGACATGGTTTGCATTTTGTCTTAGATTTTTTTCTGAAAAATCATCAAAATAACAAACGAAGACGTATTGATATATAGAAAACGTAATGCATTCTCATGAACCAACGTGTTTCAAAATGTAACTTATCACTTGTATATAACTTCTTGATTTCCTCATACCTTAAAAAATTGACTACATATTCCATCGTACGTGTACCATAGTATTTTGTGCTCCTTTTACATACGTTTACTATTGTTATCTATGGGCTTTATGCTACACACCATGTGTATAAACAAACAAACAAACAAACAAGCTAAGGAAATGGGCAGTTAAAATGAGGCCATGGAACTTCTATCTAACATTAATTCTTATGACTCTAAGTTCAGATAGGTAGATGGACGGATTGATGGATGGATGGATGGATGGATGGAGTTGGCCGGTTGATTAAAACATATGTTAATTATCATCTTTGTCCCAAAAGTTGCTTCATTTATTTATTTATTTTCCTTTTGTGGATCCGAGTTTTTATCCCCAAGTTATTTACACATTTGGAAAGCTTCCTGCTTCTGCAGAAATACCCATGAGAAAGATTTTTATTCTCACAGTACTTCAGAATTTGTGAAGAAAGTCACATGCTCTTAAAAGCTCACAGGGGAGGTTTTGTTTTTTTTTCTTAAAAGGCCATCCAACACTTGGTTCGTCATTCATTTCTTTAATGTTGCAACCCCACTTGAGCAGACGCAACAAATGACAAACAAATTGAATTTCAGCCTTCGCTTGGACTCCGATGAGCTTTCTTCTGTTAGGAGAAGTAGAGTAACCACTTGGAAATTCAGTATACCGTAAAAATGCAACAGTTCTCCAGCTTTGTTAAATGAACAGAAGAAAGTACTGTTTTCAGTTTTCAAAAGATTTACTTACTGTTCCATAAATGTCTTAGTCTTTGTTGATTCTTTTACAAAACACCAAATATCTTTGAAAGATTTTCTGTCCTTTGGCCATAGAGAAATATGGACACATTGAATTCTAGTTATTATAACTTAGTGTTTCTTTACTTAAGTAGATGGTGTCCAATCCTTAACAATGTTATCGGGACTTAGTTTTGATTCATCTATTTTATTGCATTGATGCCTCCTATGTAGTAGCTTGCCTCTTTATGAAATGAAGGATTTACTATATCCTTAAAAAGGTTTGAAGTCGAGATGTTCAGAAATTTTGAACAATCAAATCAATCATTCAATCTTTTATTTACTACATTAAATACTGCAGTGAATTGAAGTGGAAATTATGATGTAGCTATGAATCCATAGTCATTTCTGGGTACCCCCATTTATTGAAAATAGGCATATTTGGAACTTTGACAATATGTTGTGGGTAGCCTCATGATATGGCTATGGAGGCACGACTTCTGAATTCAAATAAGAACTGCTTCTATAAAGGGATATAAACCATTTGAAAGACGTCATTTCTCTAATGTTATCTGCCATTCTCTCTTGCAGGACACTCCCTATGACCCATTTCAATTCACTACAAGAAATACTCACAAACACAGCTGAAGACAGGATCTGAGGTCCAGGTATATTT
>JANHFL010006919.1:46755-57490 GCA_032468155.1 Oxyrhabdium leporinum | reverse complement strand
TGACTCAGCCTTCCATCCTTCCGAGGTGGGTAAAATGAGGACCCAGATTGTTGGGAGCAATATGCTGACTCTGTAAAACCGCTTAGAGAGGGCTATAAAGCACTATAAAGTGGTATATAAGTCTAAGTGCTATTGCTATATATGTTGGTTTTAAACTGGAACTCTGTGTTGGTGCTTCTGTGTGTGTGCTATTATGCATTGAAGAAACTAGTAAGTTTAGGAGGAAGAAAATAGCTAAGACATGACATGAAAGAAAGTTGAAAGAAGGACATGGGAATTTAAAAAGAAGGGTTGATCTCTCTAGGTTTCTTCCCTGAGGAGAAAAGACTTTTACAGAAAGTCTGGTAGATTGTTTGTCGATATCCATTCAAGTGTACTTAAAGGTAGTTTGAGAGATGGATGGAAGAATGAGGTGAGAAACACTTGAAAATAACTTCAGTGTTTTGTTGCACATCCATTTTTATTTTTCCTTTATTTTACAAAGAAGATAAGAGTATATTTGCCATGCTGATAATCATAATGCACACTCCAGATCTTAGTTCTAAATTTGTAGTTATATTTGAGCTCCAGTTAAAGACTTGAACATGTAGAAACTTTTCATTCATTGTTTGGCAGAACATTGGCATGGATGTTGGAAAAGACAGGGCTGCTTTATTTGCTTCTTGTTACCATTTCACTTTAAACATTGTAAATTAAAACAAATTACCTTTAGAAAGGCATTCTGTCTTCACCCATGCTGAGAAGTCAACTGGCAAAGCTCTGAACATCTGCTCTGACTTGGCAGAAGGGCAGCCATATTAACTCTCCCTCTGTGTGTCATTATCTCCAGCTACATTGTTTGTATCTTTACCTCCTGTATGGCTACTTTGGCTCACAGCAGTATTCAGAGGACTAATTAATGTTTGCCAAGTGCTAGTATTTAAGGTGACATATGAATGCTGTTCACGATGATGATAATTTGACCCTAGAATGGGCATGGACAATCTGCAGCATTATGCCAGCCAACTTAAAATAAGTGTTGAACTTAATCATTTAGAGGCAGCGCTAATGCCCTAGGTATAGTGCACCTAGGCCAAATAATAGAAAAAAAACTAAATGGACAGATATTTCCCCCCCCAAATTAATCTTAATTCTTAGTAACTACCTGAATGTGTCCATAGGAAATGGGTTTTGCTAGTGACTTCTTCCAGGATTTATTCATTATTTACTCCCCAGTCTAGTTTTTCAGGAATTTCCTTATGATATCCCATTGAAATATCAGTCAGGACTGATACTACTTAACTTTTTAAGCTCAGCTAAGCTCAGCTAGGTGTTGCCACCTAATGTGAAAGAATAACAGAGGACCTATTTAAGGTAGATGTGGACATGTGGGCTACTGTGAATTGTGGTCATGAATTTAATTTATATCTGATTGTAAAGCTCTCCCCTTCAGCTTTGTGGCTTTATTTCCATCCAGGTAGATCCTCTTTTATACCAAATTACAATATCCTATATGAATACTTCATAAGACACTATGTAATATTGAGTCACAAATTCTGCTAATTATCTTGAAAAACTTCTCATAGAGATTGTTTCTCAAAGAACCCAAGAGTAAAATTTCAAGCTGTGGATTTGCCAATTGTGATAGCTTAGAGGAAGTTATTACACTTGTTATTGATATTTCTATGCTACTAATACAAGTATGTTCCTTCATAATAACATTAAATATAACAAGATAGCATGAAACTTAATATAGGCCAAGAAGCCTCATTGACTAGAAAAGACATCATCATTATCATATGTTATTTTGAAGTCTACCCATCTTTTTCATTTGAAGACCAGTTTAGCAAGATTGTTACATATATTATCCATGATCACACATTAGCTATCTCTGTGTTAATCCTTTATTTTTTAGATTCCTGCCTCTAGGAGCTCAAGTTAGTCTCTGTAGTACTATATTCTCTTCCTCAGCTTTTCCATGGCTGAGAATGGGCCTTGTCTATGTCTCCCTGGTCACAAGCCCAACTTCTTATTCATTGTCTATCCAAGTCTCAGAATCGGATTTCATAAATCATTATCACAAGGAACATCATGGATTACTTTTTCAAATACAAATACAAATCCTGTATCTAGACTACCTGATATTATCATGTTATCAGAATCCTCATCCTTCACTTCAGTTTTCTGCATAGAAAGGTGATACTTTCACAATCTGACACTTGTGAGATATGTTGCATTACAGAACCAATTCCTAGTCAACAGATTGGTGTGGAATGATTGAGGCTTATCCAAAATATCTAGGGAGGCTGGGTTAAATACTGTAATAACAGTGTCATCAGGGTCTAGATATCATCACATCAATAGAAGTTTGCTCTTCCCATTTTATCTCCAGATTTCTCCATGATGCGACTCATGAAAATCCTGACTAATTTTGCAAAAACTAATTGGTTGTTTTAATAACAATGTGATGGCTCTAATCTAGGTAAGGAGCTGCCACATTTTATTCAGATAATTTTTTTTTACAATAACTGATTGCTCTTGGATATCAGGCATTGCAAATGAAAAATGCAAGAATTATTGGAAGGGAAGTTGAATGTTTTATGGGCCACCTGTGACACTGGCATCTGCCAAAGATTCTCAAGGAATAACCTGAACAGTTACACCAGTATTGTATTTGTCTGTTTGTCTGCCTGTCGATATACTTATCTCTCAACATATAGCTATCTACCATATGGTACTTTTCTTCTTAAATGAAAACAAAGGAGTGGAGTTTCTTTGCTAACTGTTATTATCACACTTTCTATAACAGTATAACCACAGATTTGCATGAAAGATTCATGCAAATCTTAGGACCTGATACCACTGGATTACCCTTCTCCTTGGCCTTCAAACTCTCAATCTGTGTCTTTGCTTTCTAGTTGATTCTGCTTGCTTGCTCTCAGGCACTGCTATAAATAAATTTCTCAGGATCAGCTCTATTTCCTTTCCTCTCTAGTGTGCCATACAGCCTATGGCTAGAAAGCACTGATGCAGGAAGTGGAGTCTGGCAGATCTCTATTTTTATCAGGTATTTTTTTATCCAAAGGACCTGGGAATAGTTCACAACTGTTGCTCACAGCCGAAATTAAAGGGAGACTACACTTTGGGGCTGAGTGCAAGTTTAAAATAGAATAGAAATATCATGTACATTCTTTTAAAACGCTCTCTGTGCATTAGGAATCATACCTGATTCTGCTTGTCTAGTTTTTCATCAGACTGTTCTTTTCACCCCATTCTTGAGTCAGGAGGAAAGCCCATTGATTTAAATGGTATTGTCCTTACAGCCTAACCTTTACTGTGCCTCAGGAACAAGACTAGACAATATTGCTGCCCTCACAAAACTTAAGATAAGAAGTTTTATAGCTGTGATTGGTGGATTCCTTGTCTTTCTTTTGACTTCCGAAAGCCAATTTCCTGTATGATTCATTTTGGGTTAAACAAAGAGCCTTTCCCCACTCTCAGTCCCATAATTTTTGCATTAGTATGAGTATGTGTTTCATGCATTTTCCTTACTTCTCCCAGCATATACAATATATATACACACGGACCAAAAAACAGGACCCTTGGCTGATACCTATTTTGACCTCCTAGGATTTTTCTCTTCCAGAAAAAAAATTCTCTCTCTCATAACCGAAGCTACAATGGCCATAAAGGTGCATCCAACAGATGAGGAGGGGGTCATTTTGGAGGTGACTTACTTGGGTAATTGGAGCTTAGCAAATCACCGTTTTTGACCCTGTGATCTCCACACTTATCCTGGGGATGCCCTGTGGAAGCTTTGTGGTGGGAGGAAAAGGAAAATGCAACTTCCCAGCTGGAGGAACCAGAGGCATCTGTTTTTTGCACTATAAGACACTCCAGACCATAAGATGCTCGTAGCTTTTGGGGAGGAAAACAAGAAAACAAAAAATTGTTTTGTTTCATCCACGAAAATCTTGCACGGCTTTGTCTAAATCTTTTAAGACTTATCTTTGGTTGCCTCTTGTAACATGCTGTTATACAGAATCAAAGAGCTGGAAGGGACCTTGGAGTTCTTCTAGTCAAAACCCCTGCTCAGGCAGGAAACCCTATATCGTTTCAGCCAAAAGTTCTTGAAGCTATGGAAGAAATTTCCCATAGGTGAGGCTGTCCCCACAATGGATTTTTTCTCCTGGGACCTGGGTCTATTCTGTTGCTGTTGCAACCTATCATTGCCGCTGCTCGCTGCCGCCTATCACTGCCTATCACCACCACTTGCTGCCACTTATTGCAGCCGCTCGCCACTGTTCACCGCCTATCACCGCCGCTACCGTTCGCTGCCGCCACCTATCAGAGGTTGAATCAGCCCCCCCGGAATACCACCAATCAGCTGTTCCAGGTGGCGGGGATGTTATTTCTTTATTTCTTCATGTATGTATGTATGTATGTATGTATGTATGTATGTATGTATGTATGTATTTACTTACTTACTTACTTACTTACTTATTTATTTATTTTCTATGTTGACCAATAAAGTAACATTGGTGGTGATATGATATGAAAGCAACATCATGAGGATGTTTTCCTCAGAAACCATTAGTAACTATTTTTCTTCCTCTCCCTCTCCCCCACCCTCTCTGTGCATTTCAATTTAAGATTTCTAGCAGTCAAGTCAGAAGAAAAGTTGGCTATCCTAAGATGACAGCAGCATGGGGACTTGCTATGTCCCCTGTTTTACTGCATGACTAAGTGAGGTACCAGAAAAAAGACATTCTCCATCTAATGTGTGATCGTGTGTGATGAAAAGTTAAAAGTGCATGAAGTTGTATCACATGAAGTGAAGGCATGCCAGGGGACTGGGAGCTCTGTAGCATTTTCCACCTTTGATGCACCATCCCTGGGGGTCCTATTATAAAAGCATCTAAAAGCACTCTTAATATGTGACAACATGATATACAGAAGAAAGTCAAGTCCTGCTTTCTCTCAGTGTTGATGCAGAACAATTTATTTGAACTACAAGAAGGCAGATTGAGAATTATTTTTTTAAAAAAGTTATAGCAGGAAGAGCAATGATAATGCTATGTTGAAGAGTGGAATTCAAACAAATGTTATGTTTATGTTTATGTCTAAGAAAAAAATGACAAAAATGTTGAAAAATGATAAGGCTGCGGGTGTACATGGAGTGAGTGGAGAAATGCTTAAATATGGATCCATTGGGCTTTACGCAGAGGCTATGCAGTTTTTAATGTCTACATTAAGATTGCAATTATGTCCGAAAGGTGTGGTTATTGTTCCTGTAGGCAAAATGACTGAATGCAAAACAACGGGGGGGGGGGGATTAGTTTGGCTAGCAAGGTGTTTGGCAGAAATCCTATTAAAGAAATAAGCAAACAGACAGTGAGCAAAATGTGAGAAGCTTAATATGGTTTTATGTTGAGTAGAAATGTATTTGAAGATTATTTTTTCTTCAGCAAGTCATTGAGGAATGTATGAATATGAAAACATTTACACAGTCCTATTGATTTGGAGAAAGGTTGTGATAAAAGTTAATAGGCTTGAATTATAGAATGCTTTGTGTGAATATGGAGGTCAAGGTTGGCTGCTGAATGTGGTAAGAGTGCTTCATGATGGAAGTAAAACACATACCAGTTTTGTGTGCAGATGCTGTGTTTTTGGGTTAAGTGATTTGCAGTGAATGTTGGACAGACTGACTACATGATGCAATGAGGCGCTTCACCCAAGTCACAACTGTTTTCTCTGCAGTACAGACACAATCAGTACTCAGGAGCTACCAGCAGAACAGCCAAGGACAGGACAATCTGTTTTATTGCAGGCATCAGAAACCCTAATAACAAAGTTCATCCACTGCAGAATCTAATAATCCAGTTCACTATATAACAGTTCCAGCATTTAAATTGTACATCTTTGATCTTTTTTTCCCTGCTTGTTTTTCAGCCTTTAAGGGTAAAGTCACCTGCAGCATGTTTTGATAATGGTCCTATTTGGTCTCAGATTTTTGCTTCTGGCCTTGATATATTTAATACTCCCAGCTTAAATCGGAAAATTATTATATTAAACACCAAGGTGTTAGATAGGGAAATGGTATGAGTGATCACAATTATTAGATGCACTATGAAAACCTAGATTAACTTGACTTGTGTACATTGTGGGAATGTTTATTCAGGAACAGAAAATTTGCACTAAGACAAGCAAATATTTGTAGAAAGATAATGGACAGTTTGCAGCAGATGAATATCTGTGGAAATAAATAAAAGTGGCTGTGTATGAGAGTGCTTCTGATTATTTGTTATATGGAGATGAAAGTTTGCGGCATGAGGAGAAACATGAACGTAAGTTGAATGCCATGGGAATTGGTTATTTAGGAAATATGTCTGATGAAAAAGAGAAAGGAGCAAGAAAGCATGAGTGCTGAAGGAATTTTTATTGAATGTAAAAGTGAGTGACAAGTATGAAAATATGTTGAGATGGTTGTTCTCAAGGAAATGAACACCGATCAAACCATAATGAATGGGCAGGTCAAGAGAATGGCAAAGAGAGAGAAATTTGTCATTAAATGGAGATGATAAGGTTCCAAAGAATAGAGAGGTCAGAAGTTTAAGAGGTTAAAGAAGTCTAAGAAACAAATGAAACTATGAATTGGTATATCAGTATGATAGAAGCACATCTGATTTGCAAGGACACAAAGGTGTTGAACCTAATATTGAATTATTTGGTATGAACTAGATGCAGCTATATTTCCTTGCCTTTCTCATGCCTTAACTCCTTTGCTTTGCTATTTCTTATACCTTTTCTATATATTGCTTATTGTTTTTTATTCTGAAAGGGAATAGTGCAATGGGAATATATATTTATATGTATGGGAATCCTAGGAACTGCATTTCTATGTGGCAAGCCAGACTCTGTTGCCCCCAAGATGTGAATTCATTCCCAACATTCCAGGAGTTGCAATATAACAGCAGATTGCTGTATGGATTGTTGCCAGTAAGGGTCACTCACTGCTCTGTGAATGCAGAAATGGGTGATATGGTCTTACCACCCATTCCCAGTTCATTGTAAATGCATCCCACATACGTTTTCTAGCTATGAAACTGGGTTTTCCCAATTTGAGCTGTCTTAAACCCTTCATAGGTTCCATTCTAGTAAATGTCTCAGCTCCAAATTTACTGAATTGTCTGGCATGTTTCCTTCCTTCCAGTAGTGATTAGTGTTAACAAGGTAAGATGAACCGAGGGTAAAGGCAAATATCTGGGAGACAAAGGAAAGGTATGGAGGCTAATAAAGAGGGAACCAAGAAGAAAAAGCTCTGGCAGACCGATTCCCACAACATTGCCTTCCATGCAAGAATAGACAGTGCAAGACCCAGAGGAATGACCAGTCATTTGTTGCAGTGGCCATTGTCCAGACTGTGCGCCAGGCTGTCTCTGTTACTAATCCATTGAAATTAAGAACAGCTAGGAGCTGCCCAGGAGACAAGCAGCTTAGGCTGCCACATAGAATTGCTCTAAATATATTGGTTTGTTACCAGATTGAATATAGTTGGCGTAAAGATTTCAGTATTCTCATCCATAATAAAATATGGACTGTTCAGGGATCTGTGATAGCATTAACATTCTAACAACATTGAAATGTGCCCATATTGCAAAAAAAAATAATGTTCTATTGAAATGGAATCTTCTAACAGTTAAATATATTTCTCAAATTTATATGTACGAGCAATGTCCAGAAATCCAGAAAAATATATCATGATTGTACAAGTGTGTACAGCTTATAAATCACCCCTGTTTGAGATCAGGATGTTCCCGTATAGTGAGTTGCCAACACTGTTGGAGACACAGAAGGAAGCCCAGGTTTTCCAACAGATGCGTAGTCATAGAATCATTGAGCTGGAAGGGACCATTTAAACTTCCCTCCTGCTTAATGCAGGGCTCCCAATAAAAGCATTCTTTACAGATGGTTGCCCAGCTCTGCTTCAAGACATTCAGGGGAGGGGATGGCCTCACCAGCACCTTCTTCATGTATCTGAAGAATAGTAGTCATACCTTCTCAAGGCAATCTTTCCTTGTAGGAGTTACCTTCCAGTTCCCCCTTCTTCCACAGAAGCTAAAGCCATAGTTTGCAATTATTTTTCATCTTCAATTTTTCACTTTTAAAATATATTTTAAGGTGCCCATTAAAAATGCATTGTGTGATGTGTCCTTCTAGCATGATTTATTCAGAAGATGTGGATGACTGGCATGCTCAATGCATGTACATTGATGCAAATTTCATATCAGAAAAACTTTGAGGTGATCAAGTGTGTGTGTGTGTGTGTGTGTGTGTTTGCGTATGGATTCTATGTACAGAAAGAAATATTATGCATGAAGTTCAAGTTATAGTGAATTGAACAAATGTGCATAATGCTGGAAGGAAGGCAGAATGATTCATTATAGGGGAAGGATGGGACAACTTATCTGTTTCCTGCAATTCCTCACATAAGTAAGAAAAATGAGCAAGCTTAATAGAAATTATGTGTGACAGCAAAGGACAAACCATTCCTATTAAAACAACAGCAGTACTGGGAAATCCTGAACAGAATTGCAGGCCAATACCTAGTATTTTTTTGAAGGTGGCATCAGTTTGGGATGTATTTAGAAAACTGGCCTCATTTAAAAATAAAATGAAGAGAAATAGAAGTTGAAATAAAAGTAGAGAACAAGATGGCAGACTTTCCAGCCTTAATATTTTATGGATTTGTTGCACATATGCTAGGAAGCAGAAACATTATTTAAGTCCAAAAGCAAATATGATAAAACCATACATCCAGAAACTTGGGGAGGGGGAGAAACAAACAAATAAAATTTCATGTCAGAAAGGAAGTAGTGGCAAAAAAGATAAGGGAGAGAGAAATAAAAGCTGAAAATAATAATGCAAGCCAGACTGAATGCTAGACTAACTCTTAATGGAAAAACTTTCACCCTGGTTCTCCAATTCAGTGTTTACTTTGTTCCAATGAAATTTGAATTGCAGGGTGAAGAGTGTTTACCTTCAGGGTCTGATTAGTTTACTTAGTTTATGACAATTTACTGTGAGTACTGTCACTCATGATCAAGTTTCAGGCCTGCCAAGATTTTCGTTTTCTTCTTTTCCTTTTCAATGAAAACAAAATGTTGGAAGTCACTAGTTATCTTCCTCTTTCATACATTAATGGGATCTGAGGTTTTTTTTTAAATCTTTACCTACCTACCATAACAAATGTTGCAAAAATACAAAATATAAAACTACTGCATATAAAAAAATGCCAAAAGGAAAAGAAACTAAAAAGATGCCTTGCACAAAATCTCTCTCCTCCTGCCTCCCTCCACCCTCTCTCTGTTTTTCTCTCTCTACCTCCCTCCCCCTTTCTCTCTCTCTCTTTCTTTCTCTCTCTGTCTCTGTCTCTGTCTCTGTATCTCTCTCTCTCTCTCTCACACACACACACACACACATTCATCTCTATCATCTCATGGTGATTTGACTTTTAAAAAACAAATTAAAACTTTCCCATACAGAATATTTTTAATTTTTTAAGATTGTTTATCCTGCCTTTATTATTTTTATAAATAATTCAAGGTGGCAAATATGCCACATACTCCTTCCTACTCTTGTTTTTATCACAACAACAACCCTGTGAGATATTGGGCTGAGAGAGAATGACTAATACCAAGTCACCCAGCCATTTTTTTTTCATTCCTAGGCCAGGACTAGAACTTTCTAACCTGGTGCCTTAGCCTCTAGACCAGGGCTGTCAAACTCCCGGCCCACAGGCTGGATGCGTCATGGACTGGCCATGCCCATGCCCAGTTTAGCAAAGGGGAAAAAAATCCTGATACGTCATGTGATGCCGTCATGACGACGTGAGTTTGACATCCCTGATTAAGGATAAATCTATCAGTTAAGGGCAAATTTAAAAGGCTACAGTAACCTATGGTGAAGGGGGAGGGGAAGGGAGATGGTCCTTGTCCAAGAAATTCAGAGACTGAAAGAATTATAGGCAAACCCCACTGGCCAACACAGAAAAAATAGTAGAGACAACTACTGAAGCCTGTGAAAATCAAACTCCAAGGAACCAAGCAGGAATGGAAAGGAACTATCTCAGGTGGGGATTTAAAAGCCAGATCTATTTTGCCTTTGCTTTTGCCTTTAACCATTTGAGCTCTTGAGGGCTACCTTGAAGTCAGAAAGGAAGCTCTAATCATAATCAGGATTGCAGAGCATGGAATTATAAACAGACTAAATTACTGGATGTGGGATAGAATTTGTATTATAGAATGTCATTACCTTGCTAAGGTAATGACTATGAAAATAATAGGCATAAATATGATATATAATATTATATACTGAAAAAGTATGACTATGAGAATAATGGTTACAACCAGGGTGTATAACACAATATCTACCTAAAGGGTTTGATACAGCCAGTACACGATCGCTGCAAAAATGGAAATGCGATGTATAATATATAATAACAAAATGTATAATATATAAGAATGTGTACTAATGAAATATGAATAATAAAAAATATTTTTTTAAAAAGAATGTGATTTTACCTGTGTCATTTCTATGCATGTATGTGTGTGATCTTGGGATGAGATTGATTTAAATCAATGAACTGAATGAAATCAGAAGTAATTGTTTATTATTTATTATTATTTATTTTTACATTTATATACCGCCCCATTCCGAAGACTCGGGGCGGTTTACAGCTTATAAGCAATACTCT
>JANHFL010006919.1:0-24752 GCA_032468155.1 Oxyrhabdium leporinum | reverse complement strand
GAAGACTCGGGGCGGTTTACAGCTTATAAGCAATACTCTTACATCAGTATATTAATCCAATATACCTCAGAATATTTTTTTAAAATCCTGTTTTGCAGCATTTAATCTATCCCCATTTCTGCAACAGCTGGCCGGCCTGCCTGCCTTCTCGGCCAGCAAGAGCTCACGGTGTTGCCTGTATAGAGAGGTTAAAGTCTGAAACAGCAAGGCTGCTTGGCTTGCCCTGACAGATCACCTTTTTTTTCCTCCCCTTGCCTTGTTTTTTTAACTCGCGGCGTTAGAGGCAGTGTATACAGGCAACACCATTTTTCGCTCGATGGCCTTTGAATGTGTGCTGAGGAGGAGCAGAGGCGTCCAGCCCTTCTTCTCGCCACTGCAAGTGCCATGTAGCAACAACCGCTGCCACTGGCCTCCCCTCAACCTGCTGCTCAACCCCCCTCCAGCCTTTACCCAAAGCCTCGTGCTGCAACAGAAGGCTAAAGTTGGAATTTCTGCCCCCCTCCGACCCATGCATACCTTGTCAATGGGACTGTTTCTCTCCCCACCTTTTCCTGTTTTGTCTGCTGGATCGGTGCAGGGGGATGAACCTAGCTTTGCTGTTCATTGCAACTAGGAATCTCAAAGCCGAGAATGAACATTTATGTTGTGGCTCGGGTGCTAGACCACTGCAAACTTCGTCTCTCGAGGAACCTGGCCAAAGTTTTGCACACCACTTGTTGAGGCAGAGAGAGGGGCTGGAGCTAACAGGTGGCCAAGCTATGTTCCTGAAGGACCCCATCCCATCGTCAGGAGTCCTGGTGCCTCAGCAAGTGAAACTTCAGCCCGGTAGATGATGGAGTTTGCAGGGGGGGCTGTGCCTGCCTATATAGCGCCTAGATAGCACAAGCATTCATTCTTGGCTTTATTTGAGATTCCTAGCTGCGATGGATAGCAAAGGTAGGACTGACCCCGGCCTCTGCTTCCAGCTCCAAGCCAAAGTGGCAGGAACCAAGGTTTGCCTTGGGTGCCATCAGCTGGTGCAAATGTACCATGATAAAGGCGGAATGGGCAGTGCAAAGGCAAGTTGTACTTCGCTCCTGCACACTAAGGCTTCAGCCATCACTACCACCACTTCGGTCTGCTTGCGTTGCTACCCCCTTGCTGCCACAGCACCTTTACCTTTGAGACTGTGGCTCCTTAAAGATCGTGCAGCAAGAGAAAAGGCAGCCACATGTGCTGCCACTGCTGTTCCAGATGGATGCCTCAGGAGTGAGGGGGAATAAAGAGGCCAGCTGGCAGGCAAAGGTTCACTTGCTTTCTTTGTTCTCCCATCTCCGCTGCCTTTTCTTGGCTCATTTAGGGAGACGCTGCAGTCTCAAAGATCAGGAGGGTCATGGGGCAAGAGAAAAGGTAGTGAAACATGCAAGAGCAGAGGTGGGATAGCAAAGCAAGTGATGCTTTGGGCTCCTGGCTGGCCACTTTATTCCCCGTAGCTTCCAAGGCAGCTGGGTAGTACAACACAAGGTCACGAAGGTTTTATAGTGTTTTTGGGACAAGGGGAGCTGCTGCTGCTGCTGTTCCAGAGGGCGGGGGTGGCTGGGAGGCCAGGCACTCACACAACCTGACCAGGCAGGCAGACTCAGACCAGCTGGTGGAGGGTGATCATTCCTTCGCTTGTGGTCCCTGGGGGACTGGCCAGGAGTGCCCAGCAGGCTTGGGCTAGGCTGGATGGCTCATGCAGCAGTGGTGGCAGGGATCACTGGTTGGGGGGTGCTGCGAGGCCTGGATGCAGAGGGCTGCCCTCGCCTGGGCAGCTCCAAAATTAAATGCGGAAAGCGGCATACTATGGGAGGGAGACCTGCTCCAGACCTGCCCATTTGTCCGAAGGGCTACCTCAGAGGCAACATGGTAAGGCTTGGTCTCCTTTGAGGCTGGCTCTCAGCTGCCGCCCACTCATCCTCCCCTCCACCTCGGGTGCCGCATCCAATCTGTGATGGGGCAACTTGCCACTTCTGGGTGGTGGGTGAGCAACCCTTGGGAAGAACAGGCCTATGGGGCCAGCTGCAGGGCGAAGCCATGGCGATCAGATGGGGACCTCATAGGCCGTGCTGCCCAGGTGGGAGGCGGGTGCAGGCCTATGGGGCCAGCTGCATGGCAAGGCCACGGCAATCAGATGGGGGTAAGCCGTGGCCGGTGGCCAGGTGGACGCAGGTCGACCACCCTTCCCAGCCTTGCTTCCCCGAGGGGACACCCGGCTGTGCTTACCTGTTCTGCTGCTGGAGCGGTCAGGACCAGCCTTAGTGGGTTACATGGCCAAGGCAAGGGAGCCAAAGAGCAGCTGCAGATATGCTGCGGTGTGACTCTAAGGCACCAGCTAAGGCAAGGCCAATAAGTAGGGGCAGGGCAGGGCCAGCCAGAATTTTTACCACCGGTTTGCAAAAAACGGCCCAAACTGGCTGAATCCCACCACATGAGACATAGCCAGAATTACCCTTTGGAAAAAGGAGGGGAAAGACAACCGAGCCAATTACCACCCAGTCAGTCTGCTTAGCATAATTAGTAATGTCTATGCTAGATCCCTTTATTAGAAGTTCTAGACTGCCTGGGAGGAGAAAATCTCTTAGTGCAGAAACAGACAGATTTTGCGGCAGGCTGCTATGTGTTATGACTGATGATTGATAGTCTCCCATTTGGCTGAAAAAGTACTCAACCAACCAAGCCAACCCTTTCACCTTTTGTTTATAGACCGCAAGCAGGCCTTTGACTCCATCTATAGTGCAACTCCTTGGAAGAAATTTGAAGTACCTCACTATTACCCTATTAAGTGCACCCCATGAGAGTGCTACTTTGCAAGTGGAATGCGCTATAGCCCCACACCTCTCAAATGTAGTGCCAACTAGCAGAGGGTAATCAAGAGCGTATTTTGGCCACATTACTTTTTAATTCCTAAATTAAAGTGATGGTAAGCAAGAAAGCATATCACACATCCCTGCCCAAAAACCTAATAAACAGGTAGTCCTTGACTTACAACTGTTTGTTTAGTGACTGTTTGAAGTTACAACTGCAGTGAAAAAAGTGTCTTATGATTGTTTTTCACACTTATGACCATTGTAGCACCCTCTTGATCACGTGACCAACATGCAGATGCTTGGTAACTGACTCATATTTATGATGGTTGTAGTGTTCCAGGGTCATGTGATCACCTTTTGTAACCCCCCTGCCAAGCAAAGTCAACGGGAAAGTCAAATTCAATTAATTAATGTTACTAACTTAGTAACTGCAGTGATTCACGTAACAAATGTAGCAAGAAAAGTCATAAAATGGGACAAAACTCACTTAACAAATTTGTCACTTAGCAACATAAATTGTGGTCATAAGTTGAAGACTACCTCTATATCTACATGCTTTATGCAGATGAAGCTGTCGTACTATTGTATGCATCTGTAAGTCTTAGAAAACATAAGGACACTCGTGCATTTCTATAGGGAGCACTTATTACAGATTAACTATGAGAAAATAAAGGTCATGCATTTTGCAAGGGGCTTCAAAATGTTTCACTGGATCCTCAAAGGACAATAATTGAACAAGTTCCTTGTTGTAAGTATTTGGGTTACATTATTTACAAAAGTGTTATATTTATATGTTTCAGGTTGTTTTGTACACTCAGTGGAATTCAGAAGCAATCTTTTCTTCCTTTCCCCCCTCTAGATGAACCCAGTATGTACCAGCTTCTTTAAAGACCATTTCAAGCCCAGATGTTTGCACAGCAATTCTAAAGAATACAGTTAAATCCTAGTGTCAGCTATGGGAACCTGGAAGAAGTTCAAAGAGGTTTCCTAAAAAAAGTTATTTTAGATAGCAAAATGTGTGTCTAATGCTGCTCTACATTTAGAAGCAGGGTTTATAGCAATCAAAACAAGGATAAGGCTCTGTATGCTTCATTAAATATATACAAGATTTTTATATCTTATGCTGTCAGATAGTTATTCTTCTTGAAAGCTCCAGATAAATAACAAATTGGGATTTTCTTGTAAGATGCAAATGGACCTTGGACAAGATCAAGCAAAGGTAGCTCTTAAACAAAGAATTATTGATATAGAATTACAAACAAGACCAAGATGTCACAAGAAGCAATTGGGGCCTAACAGATTTAATCATAAAACATTATATTTTGCCAAATTTACAAATCAGAAACTTTGGAGGGTCTTTATACTATTGTGATTTGCTATCTTACCATCAGCAGTGTTGGAAGATAAATACTTCAAAATGTCCTGCTTTGTCTTTGCAAAGATGGGAGCACTGAATCACTGCCGTACTGTACTACAATTTGACCAACACAAGCGCAGTGAATTACTGACATCTCTTCTTAACCCATTTCCAAGCAGCCAAAATAATTTTATGTGCAGCTTTTTTTGGCAAGTAAAGATCCTAAGATACCTCTTGCTGTTACAAGGTTTATATGTGTAGGCTGTGGAATCCATGCCATGTAACAGTAAAGTAGGCTGAGCATGACTGCATTTCTTTTTATTATGTATTATAATATATATGACTTCTCTGTTTTGAATGACAGATTAGGCATAAAGGTTCTAATATTTCAAGCATATACAAATAGTACAAATGCATACTGAGAATAAGACTTCTTGAGTTCAATAATCCTTGGTTGATTGATTGATTATGTTCAAGTTGGTATGGACTCTCAGTATCCAAATAGGTACATTTTCTTCAGAAAGATCTGTCCCTAACTTGATATTTCAGGTTTTCCAATGGTATAGGCATCATCATTGTAACTGAATTCATCCATCTTGGATGTGGTTGTCCTCTATTTCTTTTCACTTTTCCCATATTAGAACATTCTTGAAAGAAGTAGCTCTTTGCAAAATATGTACAAAGTAGGATAATTTGAGACCGCTCAATTGTGCCTCAAGTTGTGGCTTTCTGACTTATATATAGGTTTTGTATGAAGAAAATGAGATGTTCTGGGATTCTTTCCCCCCCCCTACGTTTCTTCCATGGGTTGATATGATTGACGTTATTGATCAGTAATGAATTCATGCACATTTGGAGGAAGACATTCTGATTACTACGTGATCTATTGGTGGAACTATGGTGGTGCAGTGGTTAAAATGTAGTATTGCAGGCTAACTCTATCCACAGCCTGGAGTTAAAGTCTCACTGGCTCAAGGTTGACTCAGCCTTCCATCCTTCTGAAATTGGTAAAATGAGGACCCATATTGTTGGGGACAATATGCTGATGTTGTAAACTGCACAGAGAGTGCTGTAAAGCACTTTGATGAAGTAGATATAAGTCTAAATACTATTGCTATGAGATTTCCTGGATTTCAATGTCTATCATTCCAAATCTATTCTTTTAAAAGACTTTTTTTTTGTGTAAAGGATGGCATGGTCCTGGCTATTAAAAGCTGAAGTTTTCTCTCATTCAAGAAACAGTTGCTGATAATTATCTAACTTCTTAACCAGGTTGTAGTCAGTAGTGACACAGTCACAGTTGGGTCAACTAAAATTTTACAACAGGATTTGTCTACTATATTACTATAGTAGCCTCTAATTGCCCACTTATTTATACTGCATCAGAAGATAAGCAAGAATGTCATTGGATAGAGAGTAACTGTAATAATAAAACAGCATATTAGGCTAAATATGGACCATTAAACTATGACCTGATACTGATGGAAAAATATTGAGGATATGAAGAATAAATGAGACATTAAAATAAAATTCGCTGCTATTTTAGACATTTATCTGCTTACCTTAGCACAGACTGATAATAAAGGAAGCAAACCAGTTGAAGAGTATTTGAAGTAAAAAGAAACACTATCTGTAGTGGAATAAAAAAATCATATTTTTCTTCCAGGATTCAACAGGGAAGCCTCTCCACTCAATCTTAATTTAGAACACATAGGTTATATTCATACAATGTGAAAAATCGTGCTTTTCTTGACTATGGCTTCTTCCTAGCATACATAAAGTAATGATAGTGGTAGGGTTTGTAAATAGCCAAGCCATTGGGATCTTATTTTTAGTTTAGTGTCTGGTTTTATCATGCATTTTTCATGGTGTCAGAATTGATGTTTTCATTCTTAAATGTTATTGTATGAGCATGGGTGAAGGGAAGGAACCACCCTATTACATGCAAGAGTATTTAGATTTTCTACATTACATAACAGGGAGTGACAGCTGATTCAACTTTCTGTTTATCTTCACTTTCCCCCCTTTTATGAATATGATTTAGAAAACAAAACAAATAGTTCTTTCTGAAGTGATTTTAGACTATGCAGCTAAGATAGCTGGAGTCGTTTGTAGGAAATGACAAGTATGTTATGCAAGTCACAATGCAGAGGGAAAAAAGACATTTCATTAAAGAGCATAGCAGTTGCAGACATATGATCCCAAAACTTGCTGAAACAAACAAAAATTCCTAAATGGTGGTACAGAGATTATATCTTTAGAGAAGGACCTGCAAGAAAGCTGAAGCCTTGGATACAGCATCCGAAATCTCTTTATAGATTGCTACTAAATTGTAAAATTTTATGTTACAGGAAAAAATGCAATGAGTGAAAGGGGGAGTTAATCATATCTGTATTTAGTGTACTTTAATTATATTAATTATATTAAAGTACATTACATCAAATGTTGTTTTTGTTCTAGTCCTGCCTACTTTTTGATGAACAGCCCCCAAATAACTGTGGCCATTGTTTCCCACACTGGAAAGTTGTGCATCTGGATGTTAGTAAGTTTCACAGACTTCAGTGTAAAGTAGTTTTGGATAGAATATGCATTTCCCAAGGAATTGAGCTAGTTGTTGCAGGAGAGCCTTAATATCTATTTTCATGTTGTCATTTCCTGGAGAGCAAACTCCTCCCAAAAGAATAGGATTTTCCTTTTATCTAAGACACTCTGTCACACACACAATGGAAAAGAGCTCCTAATTTTCATTAGGTTTTAAAAATCCTCAAGGTTTAGCTATCTAGCCTTTTCAGGTTTTAAGACAATCAATATAAGCCAGTTAGATTTTGTGATTTGATTGCATGCATTTTATTTAAACCTGGCTTTATAAGGTTTGAAGTTTTGTTGCCTAGGAACAAAATGCAAGAGAAACATCTGCCAGCTTCAATTAAATTTTGAGTCTGGCTATGGTCTTTACAGTTGCCCTGCCTTTGCTATAGATTGTAACACTCTTTTAGAATGATCCATGCCCTTCAATTGATGTGCAAGAGAGCTGCTTATAGGTACTAAATATTTGTCTTTTTGACGATGTTAAATTAAGACAGAGGAGTCCTGGATACAAATTAATGAACCTAAGAAAATGCAACTTGAGTTAGTTTTTTTACCTTATTTATTTATTAAATTTGAACATAATAATAATTTTCTGCTGTCATTTTGGGATTAAAAAACGTCTCAAAGCAGAAACTTAGCATCGCGTATAGTGCTACATAAGTCATAAGAGTGCAATCCAAATATTAATGTCAGCACTCTGAAGTATTTGATGGAAGACTGATAAAACCAGGAAGGGAAGAATTAACAAAGCTACTCTACTTGGAATATGAAATATTAATGTCAGCACTCTGAAGTATTTGATGGAAGACTGATAAAACCAGGAAGGGAAGAATTAACAAAGCTTGGAATATGAAATCAGGAGGAAAAAATAGGAGAGGGGTAAATTTAGGAGGAGATTTGATAAAGAATAGAATTGGTTCAAATAAAAGGGGGAATCGATAAAGAACAAACTACCCAGGAGGTAATGAGAAGCATGGAGAAATACATTAAACATTACCTTGTAGTTATGATGGGCAGGATGTAATGCATTAAAAAAACAGGACAAGTGGGATTAGCAAGGAAAAAAAGGTAATTAAAGAAAAAAGAAGGCAGAACTAGGGTATAAAAGATGCGCCGTAGCTGGCTATCTTTGGATAGAATAAATCTCTACAGACCCAAATACTTCAACAATATGGATAACTTCTGAAGTCTAATCAGTTGAGAAATGATATTTCTTCTTTCACCTTGGGCTTTAATTGCAGGTAGCCCACAAACGCCCATACACCTTCTGGGAAAGAGGAAGCAAGGCTGAATCTATTATATATTCAATGGTCCTCATTCATAACAGTGCTTTTTGCAATATGAAGTGTTTGTTTTGTGATCATGTGATCTTGAAGTCAAGGACTTGGTGAATACAACAATGGGATAATGCAAAGTGGGAGCCAGTAGGAGAAAATAAACATAATTCTGCCAGCTTTTTTTTTTAATGAAAATTACCTCTTCCTAAAGCTGTTTTTGTAAAAGTACCATTTGAATATGCACATTTACATGAAATCTGTTTGACATACATGAACATCTGGATGTAGCACAGAAGTAGGTTGAACATACAAAATTGTCTGCTGGCTTTACTATGGCTCTTTTAAGTAAATCAGTAAAACTCATTATCAAGAAGAAAGTTGCCCTTGCAGAAATGGCAGTTTTTGTAACCTAAAAAGGGGGTGGGGATGGAGGAAAAATGGACATATTTAAAGCCCACCAACCATGGCAGAATCCCATTTAAATTAATCATCTGTCTCAGTGTTCACAGAAGAATATGGGAAACAGATGCTTGCAAGAAGATACATATCCCGAAGGGCAAAGTCAGGAAGGCAAGAAGAATTCTATGGCAAGCAGAAACAGGTGATCAAGTAATTAGACTTTCTCCCATATGACAAAATTAAATTAAGCAGAATTTCTTTAAGCCACAAAGAATTTGTAAAGACCCAGAGTGTCATGTGTAGTAACAGTAGTAGCAAAAGGGAACATTTAGCTACAATTCCAGTGTCATTATAATTCTACCTTAGTACCATTGGGTACCACACCACTGGTACTAAATATCTTCTGTTTATTTAGAAATAAGTCCTGTTGTGCCTGGTGAAGGTTTTAATTGTGCATAATCAGAGATAACTTGAACGATACGGCAGAAGGTTGTATCAATGCATTTTGAATACCAGCATGCAAATCCATCAAGTTTGTCACAAGCTACTGTTTAGAGTCCACTCTTCATTTGTACATAAGAATAATAATAAAGCTCTCATTAATAGGATTCATGTGATAGGACTGAAATAACGATACATAAAACCAATGATTACCATTTTAAAAATTGTAGCTAATTAAAACCAAACAAACAGAGAAAGAAAAAAAAAGAACAAAATTGCCAATTTTAAGAGTTTGACATGCAAAGCCATAAAACACATTTCTTTTGCACAAAATACCGTATTGATTCCAGCATTTTTATGAATATCCTCTATCTCACAATGTACACTATTCTGCATATACTCAGTTCCTGAATGACCATAATTCATAAATGCTTGCTGTGGACAGTTCTATTTAAGGATCTTAGCCCTTCTGAGATGATATATATAAATGCACTGAGCAATAGGGACAACAGCATAAGGTTCTTCATTATATGGGAACAGCCTCTGTACATATGGTTTGCAACAAACATCTAGTAGTCAAATACATATAATCTTATACTATGTAGTCTTTATAACTTGTTTTTAAAAAGATTAGTGCATATTTTGAATTGTTGAGAAACCTATAAGGGAAACATAATGTGAAACACATAGGGATTTTGAAGAATTTGATCTTTCAAATATCTGATTTGAAACAACCTATTTTGCATATCACATTAATTTGTAACTCAGATGCTATGGTCCTCTTACATAAAGGAATGCAGAAACGGGGAGTAGGAAACTATGACTACCTTTTAAGAGATACCATAACAGTATGTTGTATAAAAGAATTAAAAGCCTAATTTCCTTTTTTGAATATTACATGAGGGCTTGAAATAGCGCATTGCAGTGTGGAATGTGTGTGTTTGATCTTCCAGCAGTCTGACAATTCCTTTTTCAAAGACCTCCATTTCATTTCTTCTCTTCCCTACCTCTTGTTTTCCTTTTCTTCCTTTAAGAGTCAGTCTGTATTTTATGCATGTTTAATCTTCACTGAGTTTCCAACTTTTTCAGGTATTTTATAGAATTACATGTTGGACTTCTCAGGGTTCCTCCAAGTACCATTTTAGGGCAATAATAAAGAGTCACTTTGCATAGTGTCATGGACAGCATATAAATTTAATAATAAATAAATAAAACTCCTTCAATCAGTTCGGTATTTAAATATATACTTCAAAACAAAAGTAAAATGTTGAGAGATGAAGAGGAACGGGAATTTGAGTAAAATGCAGATTTGCAGAGGATGGTAAAAAGCATAACAGCAACTAACTTGGATACCAGTTACCAGAAGCAAGTATTGTCATGCACCAAACCATAAGAAAACTAGTCAAGACCAGACCCATGTTCAGAAGCGCGTCTCTGAACTGCTATGCATCCAATCCTGTAGCAATCAGCAATGGGCTGAGGTGATGTAGGAAGGAATATGCAAATGCTATTTGCAAGAGATTAAAAGGAAGGTGGTAAGGGACTTCAGTATTTTCTCATGGTACCATCAGACCTTGCCATGTTGTCTTACAAGCACAATGCAAACTTGGCCAATTTGTAATGGGGAAATGTGTGTAAAACTGCTTATGCATGTGTCTCTGCATACACTTAAACAAACTATACAATAAAGTTTTTGTAGATTAACAGAGATTCTTTGAGTGCTGTGTATCCACTGAAGCATTTCTGCATTGAATAAAAATTTGAACTTATCTCTGTTGAATGTATCATCTAATAAATACCCCCCTCCAACCCTTTCATGGCTATTTGCAATGAATAAAAGCTTAGATGCTCCTATTTAGTCTTTGGATTAGAAAGAAGGCAAAGGAAGTTAAAGAAACATGTACCTCAGTAGTAAAAGAGAATGAATGAACTATACATGGAAAAGGTTGTTACATCTTAAAACAGGAACTTCAGTTTATGTGTATTCATTTGATAGGGTCAGCTCTAATAAATTGCCTTGCTGCCCAGACCAGTTCTTTCAGTTATTCTTAATTCATGCAGTTCATTCATAGCTGCTACTGCCCCACCAAGTTTCTTTCTGTGTGTAACTCTTTGGATATTCTTAGAACAAAACATTTGCTAGCATGATTGCGAGTGCCTTCTCAGATTGATGGAGAAGTGCCTGGTTGAGTTGACCTGTTGAGTTGGGTTGAGTGGCACTGTTGCTTCTATTAAGATTTTTACAGCAACAGGATTACTATTAAAAACTAAATATGTGAGGTAAAATGGCATTTCTCATCCTGCCTTAAAGTGGAGGGTCCCTTGAATTACTATATACTATTTCTTCAAACAGAAAAACCTATCTCCAGTGCTATAATCATCTTACCGAGGAGATGGGTGGCATGTAGATTTAATAAATAAATAATAATATATTGGAAATGAACCAAAAATGTTGTATTCCAAAATTGTTGCTATGAGCCACTTAATGTTCAACATTAAAATGCAATGTATAGATATTTTCTCCAGAATAAAGATTCTTGAAGAATGCTAATACATCTTAAATAATGCCTTAAAACTAGTGTGTCATGTAGAGTGAGGGTATATTATTTTACATAGAAGATAGCAGAAATACTGCCCAATAAAGATCATGGTATGAAGCCACTAATAATTTTAGTGAGCTCCACGGTGTTAACATTTCTGTCTTAGTATATAAGCCACACAGTACTTTAGTTGCAGTGGTGGAAATATAAACTGGCATTTTTGGCACAACCACCACATGTTTGGAATCGCCGAACACGAGTAACTCATACTTTACATGTTTACAAAGAATACAGATGTAAAAAAAATATTTTTAATGGGTATGACATAAGGTAATTAATGGGTATGACATAAGGTAATCTTCCAAAACAGATTCTGATGAGGCACCGACAGGCAACAATAAGTACAAGAGCTTCAATTAATCTCAAAATTAGTACAAACATTGATCTGGAAAAGTTACAACAAAACAAGATACTTATAATGGATGATTTTTTTAAAAACATAAACAGATTGTTATAAAGCATACGTACTGTATGTTTCAAGTAGCTATTAGGATGGTTATATTGAAAAAAAAACTACTTTAAAGAAACTGCATGCATAATTATGCACATTAAGGAAATGACCATACCGGTAGACCTTGATTTATGACCATTTAATTTGACTGTTTGAATTATGATGGCATTAAATAAAGTGAATTATGACCACTTCCTCACATTTACAATTGTTTCAACATCCTCACAGTCACATGATAAAAAGTTGGGTGTTTGGCAACTGGCATGTACTTATGACAGTTGCAGCATCCTGGGATTGCATGATTGCCATTTGCAATCTTCAGGGGCATTTTGACAGCAAAATCAATGGAGGAAACTGAATTCACTTAAAGACAAAGGTGATTCACTTAACAATCACAGCAAAAAAGGTCATCAAATCAGGGGTGACTCTATTAATGACCACTTAGCAATGGAAGTTCTGGTTCCATTGCTAAAGTGATCATTAAAGGTTAGCTATTTATTTATTACTATGGATATTTAAGAAAAACCCAAAACCCTGAATTAAGGATACAAATTGGGAAGTGGTGAACACAAATACTGCCATTCATTAAAAAGAGATACAGGCCTGTCAGGAATGAAATGCTCTTTGAAAATGTTGCTGCCAAAAGCATCTATCTGCACATTTCTCATCATTTCTGTCTTTGTATTTCTTGTGCCACATGTCATGCTTGATACATCAGTAAAGTTACTATCAGTCACTTTTTATCAAGTATCTTCTGACAAGTCGGGCGAAAAGGGACATTTTTAAAAGGATTATTATTTTCATTTCTATTTTCTTTTAAATTTCCAACTGATACCAAACCAGCTGTCCATAAGGTGTTATTTCTTACTTTTAATTCAGTTACATCAACAAACGGAGTTTATATGGCTGTATGGAAGTGAATTAAATCTGATAAGTTATTATTCATACATAGCCATGAAAGAAAACCTCCTCCTCTTCAGATGTTTTGAACTTCAGTTCTTATTATACCCCGATTCTAAGTAGCAAGATATTATGGAATTTATTTATGCTCTAAATTAGACTGATTTAAACAGTGACATTATCAAATGGAGGCTACAATCTCCTATGCATTCTAATCTTACAGGTGAGATACTGCAAATCTATTTAGGTAATGCAGCTAATGGTTCGCCATAGTAAATACCTCTTTTTTTTTTTCCGATGATTTTCACAATGCCACTGAAATCAAGCATTATTCTGGTCTTGGGAATGCTTACTCATTAAGCTTACAGATAGTCCTTGACTTATGGCAATTTGTTAAGAGACTATTCAAAATTACAACCCAGCAGTGAACACTGAATTTACAGCCCATGCCCAAAGTTACAACCAATGCCAATGGCCCCAGGCTTTTTCTCTAACTCCTTAAGCCCCATAACAACACTGCAAAGCCCCAATTGAACCCACCACCCTGTGCTTCACAGCCTCTGCCATCCCCTCCTGACCTTTACCCTTTACCATTTTTCTCCTGCTGCTGAGAGGCATGTGAGGCAGCAGCTGACTACTCCAAAGTTTCTTCCTGAAACTGACTCATGCCACTCTCCAAGCTGCTCATACCATTCCTTCTGTCCTGCTTCAGAAGCCTCATTCCCCCAAAATGTGCATGCCAGTTGGGAACAGGGCTTCCAAAGCACTGTGCAATTTGGAGAAGCAATGTGCTTGGAGAATGGCACAAGATGGTCTCAGGAAGAAGGTCTGGCACAGCCAGCAGCTTACTCACATAGGCTGGGTCTGCCTGCCAGCAATGGGAGAAAAATGGTAAAGGTCAGTGGGGGCATTTGGGACTTTGCAGAATGATATTGGCATGGCTTGGTATGATGTGAGGCGTGAGGTGGCATTTCTCAGTGGCAGTGTTAGCACTGCGGCTGAATTAGATGCTGAGAGCAGTGACAGTTGTCTGAGAGTGCTGAAAGTTGTGTGCTACTGTGCAGGGTGGCTAAAAGGGCCTAGATCAGGGAAGAGAGAAGTGGGTGGGAAGAGTTGCAGCAGCCCTGCAGTCATAATTGTTGCTGGAGCAGGTGAGTGGCTGAGACTTTCCTGGGTGCAGAAGCTTTGCACTACAACATTGGACTGGCATGGCTGACGCTACCAGGAGTGGCTGTGGTTTTGCAACACACTGCACATCTCCCCAACTTGTACATAGCCTGCATCAAGCCTCCCACCCCACTACCCCCGAGGCACTCCTGTGTGTCTTACCTGGGACTCTGTCCCTCTTAATTTCCCACAATTCTCACTTAACAATGGCAGCCAGAAGTGCCATGATTGCAGTCGCTAAGCAAAGTGGTCACATGTCATCTCACTTAAAGACTACATTGCTTAGCAACCAAGATTCTAGGCCCAATTGTAGTTGTAAGTAAAGAACTATCTGTTATATTCCATCTTACCAAGTTGGTATAAAGCTGCTTCGAGTTGCCAAGGGTGAATAGGCAGCAATATTAAATAAATAAATACATACAGACATACATAAATACATAAATAAATAAATAATGATTTTTCAAGGGCCATAAATGATTCCTAGTCCAATCTTTCAGCAACTCCATGTAGTAATTTAGACTGGGCACCAGCTAGCAATTGCGTTTCATGACTAAATACTAAAGGTGCCTTCCTTTATTTTATTTTTAATAAAACAGTGATCTTCTTCTAGATACCTGTACTGTGTCTTCACTGTATCACAACAGTTCTGTCTTATAGAACATTCCTTTGCATAAACCAGCTTGATAAATGGAGTTATCCCTACAGGGCTTGTTTTAAATTATAGAGAATAGGTAGATAGGATCTCAGTCAAATACGCTCATAGAGATTAGTATTTCTTTTGTTTGATCCAGTTAATAAACAGCAGGTTTCCATCCAGGAAAGTAATATGCTTTTCTTATAAAAGCATTTCTAATACAGTTGTACCAAAACAGTGATAAATTCCTGGCTAAATCCTTATCAATCAGTCTTTCAGTGCATATTCAAGGAAATATTGAAGTATAAAGTGTCTTGAAACATAAATTTTCTTGGCAGGTGTGATGCCTATAAACCAAATGCTATATCCTGTTTTATTTACTGGCCTTGCAAGAGGGCTTTTTCTGCCTTTTTTTTTTTGATAGCTTAGAAATTCTGCATAACTTCTTTGACCTGCAAAATGGAGAGGAAAGGAGGTCATATTATCCTCCAGCCTTCCTTCTTCCTTCTTCCTATGGTTAAAAACACTAGATTTTTCCTTTCCAACAATACTGATAACATTTACATGATTATTTCTAATTGCTTATATTGTTCTTCCTTTTCTCATCCTGCATGAGGACCTTTATCTTTTTTAAAAGTTATCAAGCAGATGCCAATTGCAAGTGGATGCCCAACACATGAAGGAGCCATTTGAGAGCATTATTTACTTTACTAAGAATAATGCTGTCTTTTGTTAGCTAATTTTTTGCAGCTAATCCATGGCCTGAGGCCACTTGGAAAAGATTTTGGTTGTGTCTCAGCAATTATTTATAATTTGGAAGGATTTAGGGTGCAGGCAGAATCAAATATGCTCCTTGCTCCAGCTCAGTGCATGCAATCCTTTAAATGGACTTTCCATTATTGTGAAAATAACTGCCAAATGTAATGACATTTTCTTATGTCTATATAGTAGAAATTCTATTTATATAAAGCACCACACAGAGTACAAAGTACACAGAGTACAAACAAAGAGTATAGTCACCATGTGCTTTACTGCTCAACTATATAACTGTAACAGGAAACAGAAAACTCTACTTAGAACGAAAGAACATAGAGTATATATCTTAGACCCAAATTTGTAAACACTGCCATCTACTGGCTAAATAGCTGTTGCATAAAATACATTTCAACAATGAATTCCAACACTGTAACCCCACATCCTGTTGCAAATTTCTCAGAGTAATATCCAAGACTGCAGGAGCAATGAGGGTTATGGTTAGGGAATCAAGATAATTGACAGCATAATGTTGCAAGGTAAAGTCTATTTGGAATCAGTTATTGCTTCTAAATAGTCCTGAAATCTCAGTCAAGTTATATGCATATAAGCTGGACATGGATATTTTCTAAAAACTTTTCTGAAATGTCATTTCTATTCATGATAAGGTGGTTAGAGGCTGGACATGGCTTGGAAAGCTAAACAATATCATACTAAACCTATGAGAACAGAATAATGAGATACAGATAATAAATGTCTGAGACAAATAATTAGAGCTTGAATTAATTTGTGATTAGACCTTGTGTCTGAGCCATAAACAATAAAGGGCATTGCCTGGAGGTCAAGCATTCTCCCAGAAATTAGAAATGATTTATAGCTCTATCTCTCTGAGCCAGTTTGGTGTAGTGGTTAAGATGCTGGACTGGTAGTTGGAAGAATGTGATTGTACTCCTTAGGTTCAGAGCCTGGATGGATGATTTTCGATTGGTCACACTCTCTCAGCTTTAGACTGGGAAGTTGAAAAACATCTATCTATCAACCTGCACTGGACCAGCATGATAGAAGGCCTTCATCCTGTAGTGCAGTTTTTCAAATTGAAAGCTTTAAGATTATGGACTTCAACTCCCAGAATTCCCCAGCCAGTATGCAAGGATCAATTAAATTGTATAAGTGCAAAATGTAGAAAACAAGAAAGACAAGAATTATACAATTATTAAAAGACACTTCCCAACATAATAATGGATTTTCTGCCTAGTCATTTTATTTGTATTAACTATTTTCATTGACTTAAAGAATGGAATTCATTTCATGATATTTCTGCATATATGTTGCTTTAAATTAATCTTTCAAGCTTCATATTTCCAGTACCAACAAGAGAAATTTAAAGGTGCTGTCTTCACTGGAATGTGAAGAAAAAAATAATAAAACAAACCTAAATTAAATCCAGACTATTTGATTGAAGATTATGTAATCTCATGAAGTGCTCATCTGGAATTCAAATATATCTCACAGCATTCCACTGAAATATGACATAGTACTCACCAGGACTGGTGTTTTAGATATGAATCTCTCAATCCTCCTTGCCCACTAGATGAGGAGCGTAAACCGATGTAGTATTCCTTAACAAATCTAAACACAAACAGAAACAAAAACACAATATATTACCAATAATTGAATATAATCAAATGAGTTGTGATCTATAGCAGGGGTGTCAAACTCACATTGTCATGGCAGCGTCACGTGACGTATCGGGACTTTTTTCCCCTTCACTAAACTGGGTGTGGACGTGGCCAGCGTGTGACACATCCAGCCCGCGGGCCAGTAGTTTGACAGCCCTAATCTATAGATACCTGTTGCGTATAAGGATATTTTCATTTGATCATTGTTGGAATGAATTTACAAGGATAGAATGATCACGGCCATCTGTACCTTTAGAACAAGACAAGGGTTTCCCAAATTTCATATTACATAAATGTAGAGATATGTTTTCCAGAACCGGTATATTGATAGCAGACCAACCATTCACGTGGCTCCACAATGATACTAATTTCAGGATCCCCATAGCATTTAACCTTACAGTTGTTTAGATTTAGTGTGGAACATCAAGTGGGAAAAAACTTTCTGGCTGACTTTTGTTGTCACATGAGTCAGCTGAGTGTATACCTTGACTATTTAAAGGGGGAGATATGTAGAAGGAAATATAGAACTTGT
Organism: Oxyrhabdium leporinum; assembly: GCA_032468155.1. NCBI lineage: Eukaryota > Metazoa > Chordata > Lepidosauria > Squamata > Cyclocoridae > Oxyrhabdium > Oxyrhabdium leporinum. Next base: position 7,145 of record JANHFL010006919.1, on the reverse strand, counting down.
AGTCTTGTCCTTTAAAGCTATCTCACTTTTCCATGTAGTATAGTCTTGTCCTTTAAAGCTATCTCACTTTTCCATGTGGAGTATAGTAGTTGGCACAGCCAGCCATAAAGTAGCAGTGTAAAGAGAATTCAGCATAGTAAAGTACAGGAGAAGAAGAGAAGATATGCACTAGTACAAAAACAGATTTGACAATGGCTCCAGGAGGCTGCAGGAGCAGTGTGGAGGCAGAACGGCTAAATGAAATGCAGGGGCTGAATGGGAAGAGGTGAAAAAAGCCCAGGGAAATACCAGCAATACCTCTTTCCTTCTCTCAGTGACAGCCACAGCAATGAAGCCAATCTGATCAAGCCAGAATAGCCAGTCTGTCTAAGTCAATAAAGTCAGCTGTACCAATCCAACAAAAGTAAGGGCAGTACATAAACTATAGGAAGTAAGCGGGACAGAACCAGTCCCAGAAGCTGCTATTTTCCATCCATAAGTAGGAAATAAATACAGCAGCAGAACAATCCCAGTATCAGCCAGAAACACAAGTCATGCAACAGCAGCAAACTTGCAATGCCTGTGACGGAACGTGACTGCAGAAACAGAAAAGGTCAAAAAAGAGGGAATCAAAGATAGATAAGCTGGCTGAAAGCCTTTGAGACTTGGGTAGGGAGGGAAACAAGTCATCTCCTCCCCATCCACATAGACCACAGATATACAGTAAGTGTATAGGAAAAGAATGACCTATATAATACAGGTAGTCCTTGACTCACAACTGCAACTGAGCCCAAAACTTCCACTGCTAAGCAAGGCTGTTGTTAAGAGAGTTTTGACCCATTTTATGACCTTTTTTGCCAGAATTGTTAAGTGAAGCACTGCAATTATTAAATGAATCATGTGGTTGTTAAGCAAATCTGGCTTCCCCCATTGACTTTGCTTCTCAGAAGCTGGCTGGGAAAGTTACAAATGGTGATCCCATGACTCTGAGACACTGTGAGAGCAACTGTCATAGATATATGCCAGTTACTAAGTGCCTGGATTTTGATTATGTGACCATGGAGATGCTGCAAGTGGTCATAAGTGTGAAAACTGGTCATAAGTCACTTTTTTCAGTGCTGTTGTAACTCTAGTCACTAAATAAATGGTTGTAAGACTATCTGCACAAGTATGAGTGTGTAAGGATTGAACAAATAGGCTTAATAAAATCGATTAGGTAACCAAAAAACATAGGATAAGAAAAAGAAAGACAGGGTTCAAGAAGGTTAGCGATAAACATGTAGGATAAGAGTAAGAAAAAATAAAATAAATAGAGAAAAGTAATAATATAGAGAATATGGAAAATATAGAGTGATTAGAAAGCAAGTAGAAACATACTGTGTGCACTGAATCATCTGCAAAATTGGCAATACAAGCACATGAGAGAGTGCAGCATACACCATATTACCAATTCTTTGGTTAAGAATAAGATCTGTAAAATCTTAAAATAAAAGGATATTTTATCTCTTATGATGAGACAAGGAAGAGTATCACATTATGTTGCAAATGATGACAGGATGCTTACAGATTTATTTATGTTCTTTGTGGGTTTTTTTTTGTTTCTGTACTTGCAGACTTCTATACACTAAACACATTTTTGGCAGTTTACAATATTTCAATTAAAATAAAAACCAATGCAGATGAAGCATTAAATGCTTCAAATACATAGTCATAAAGCCACATTTTCTTGGTATCTTTTCTCCGGCAACAGATTTAAGGATAAAAAGTGATACTAAACAATTCAGTCTTATCCGCTTTCCTGGAGAAAAGAGAGAAAAGGAGAGAGGAAAAAAAGGATCTTTCCCTTACAACCGCATCTGGAAGGGCAACCAAAAGGAGAACAAAAACACACATACACACATATTGGCAACACTATGGTAGATTCTAATTACACATTTGAATACACATTTAAAAAAAACCTCAAAAAGCCATGATATATGCATATATTTGATTTAGTCCATACATGCCTCCTTTGGCTACTGTTCTAAAGACAGTGGGTACCATCCTGATAGGTCTACTAACCTGCAAAAGTTGGAAATATTATCAAGCCATAGCTAGACCAATAATAACCCGACTACAAAAACTGTCTTGCTCCATCTTCAGATATTATCTTGTCCTATCATTCCCCTGTTTTAGTTCAAGATTCCTTAATCAGTAAACATGTGTTAGAAAGAGATGTGGAGTTCAAAGGTTTTCATGTTCTTTGTAATGTTGGTGATATGTAAGCAGAAAATAAAATACAATGAGATATGTCAAATATTTGGAATTTATCAATGTATGAAAAACATTGTCTTTATTGACCATAGGGGTAGCATAGAAGATGGTTCCACTTTGATGCAAAAACGGTGTTATCCCAGATATAATATCTCACACTGGCAATATGTGTTCATTCTCTGATTACAGATTGGCTCCCTATTGATATAATGGAAAGATTGACAAGTATTACTCAGGAAGCTTAGATTTAATGTTATCTTTAAAACCTGAGGTGTTTTCTATATGCCTGATTAAACACAGCAAAATATATATATATATAGGGCTAGAGAAATCTGGATGACTATCAGATAGCAACAACAACAATAACAAAAGGGTTCAGATTTTTCCAGCCCAAACACGAAAGTCCAAGAAAGACAAAGTGGATGTTTCTTTTTTGATTAAGTGAAGTGCAACTTCAGTATGTCAGTTTGATAATGAAGGACCTGCCTCCCAATTATTTCAGACTATTCTTTGGAGGGTAACATTTCAAATGGAAGAACGATGAGAGGAACAAAAGGGAAACTTCCCCACAGCAATGAGATGTGCAAATCATACATTGATTAGGTACATTTTTTTTGTATCCAACCTTGTTACAGATGTATTATAAATGCTATATAATAGTAGAATCCCCTTATAAATATACCAAAATGTTCCTTCGCTATCTTAATATACAGAGAATAAGCAGAGAAGGAGTTTGGAAATGGCCATATGAGCTACTTATGGAGGTTGGAAGGTTGGCAGGTTGGAAATGGCCATATGATTATTTTTAGTGATGATTATCAAAGTATGTGAAGCATCCACTTCACTGTTTGTCCAGTCTGATTTAAACTAAAGAACTGAAAGAAGTTAAAACAGAATGCCTAAAGGGGAGAATAATCTCAGAATTCATAAAAATATTGGCTGGGTCACTTTTCTAGCTGTGATAAAAAGTATAGCATTTATATCTTAGTAATAATAATAGTTTCCATATGTGTTTTAATAATAGAACAGGCTATCTGGGGCCTTAAGAACACTTAGAGCCTTCAAGTTATCCTGCAAATGGACAGAGTGAATTTTGAATCCTTGTACATCCTTCTGTTCCAACATTCTGTTGATCCTAAACCCCCCCTTTTCTCTTCTTCCCAGTCATGTAATCCCATATCAACTATATTTATTTATTTGTATCCCACTTTTATTATTTTTACAAATAATAGGTGGTGTTATTATATAATAGGTAGAACATCTTCCTCTTCCAATTTTCCCACAACAACCACCCTATTAGGTGGGTCAGGCTGAGAGAGGCTGTCAGGGCCCAAATAACTCAGTTATTGGCTAGGGTGGAATTAGAACTCATGGTCTCTTGCTTTCTAGCCTGCTGCCTTAACCACTAGATCAAACTGGCTGTATAGTCCACCCTGTACTTCTCAGTAGAAGCATACAGGCAAGAGCACACTGATGCAATGTGAGAGGACAGCAGAAAACACATACGCAGAGACAACATATATCTACCTGCCCAAATTTATGCAAATAGAGAGAATGTATATGCACACATTCTGATTAGTATATAGATACCTCCTATAACAACTGCTGATGAAAGTTAGGAAGAGTTCTAGAAGCCATGTTCTGCATGCTTTCCCTACTTTCTTATAAACATGAGAAACTTTTCTAACCACAATGGAAACTTTGGCATGAATCCTCCTTATTCTTAAATAGAAATTATAAAAATTGGGTACCCCCGGGCTCAACTTGGTGAAAAAATAAAGTACCTTCAACATGACCACCCCAAAAAAATCCCAGAAAAAAAGGATTCCTGGGCTTATATATCCTGCATAATTACCTCATGGTAATCATGATGTGGTTCACTGCCACCAAAAGATTCCCTTCCCAAGATTTATACATTCACTATACCAGACTCTGGGCAGCTATACAGCTTATGGAGGATGTCCTTGACAGAGAGAGGAAAGATCTTTACCAAGGCAGTGAATAGATAAACAGATAGTTGTGGCTATAGGAAGGCAGAGATTTATGAGAATGTCTAAGGCAGATTCCCCCTTAACTCACATGAAAATAAAGGAGGGAGGAGAGAAAGTACACTCAGTACACTCAGACTTGCAGAATTCTGTTACTATAGCCATGTTAATAAAAGTATTTTTAAGACTTCAAGACATCTCTTTCTCAATCTGGTCTACTTGTAGGGCTGACAGCAGCTCATAAAATCCAATGAAACTATTAAAAACAGTTAAAAACAGAAAACATAAAAAAGGCCCAGATTAAAATTGGCCATAAATGTAACAATAAATCAAGACAAGGTTCCACAAACTCATTAGCCCCAGGCCAGGAACCTGAGTCACATCTTAAGGGCTTCTGAAGGTCTTTCTTTGGTAGACTGTGTGTCATCTGTATCTCTGGCAGGATGCTGTTCCAGAGGATAGGGCCTCAATAGGAATCTACTCCTCCTCCATTGTCATTTTAGATGTTCTTTCTGTTGTTTCATTACTTTAAAGAATCAGGCAGTTGCTTGGGAGTAGTGACTAGGAAGAGACCTCACAGGAGCAATCTTTTCTTGCACCTCTGAATTTTAGAGAGTGACCGGGAATGCAATAGATCTGCCTACCAGATCTGGGGAGAATTTCAAAATGCCTCTGGAATCCCCCCAGAAGGGGATGGTTCAGTGTAACTGATCACATGTGTGGATCTAGGTTGCATGCAAAACCATCCCCTCCCCCTTACTGCCACCACTGCTGATCCATGGAGCCAGAAAGGTTGGGGACCATTGTTCTAGGTCCTCTGTATTCCAATCATATTGAATCTGATCAGAATTAAAGAAATCTAATGCACTGCCATTTTTGGTAACAATGCAATGCAGTCTTTACATCAAGATTGCCCTGAGTCTAAGCATAGCAATGTCTTTTTAAAAAATGCAATTTCTATGAGAATTAATTGATAGGTGATGTAAATATTTATTACTATAAACAAATCAGTCACAAAACTAAAAAACAGCAACAAACAAACCAAAAAAAAACCTGGCTGGTCATTGTGCTTTTAAGCATGTTAACCTTTTCATGCTATAGAAATAAACAGATTGATATCCTAAAAATCCCTTTCAAAAGCATATAATAAAGCTTATGATAGACAAGGTAATGCATTTAGGAATTTTAAACTTCAATTCCCATCACCTCCAGTTATGATATTCAAAGTGAAAAATTGTGACAAGGGTATCCAAAAACGGCATTATCTCTTCTTCATGGAGATCTTTCTTTTTATTTTATAGAATGTAAATTGAAAGATGTGGCTCTAACTGCCTCTAGCTTCACATATGTATTGTTCAATAGCTGCAGTCTTTAGTAGCCATGATGTAACAAGTTTTGAACTTTTTAAAACTAATAAAAGGTTCTTATTGTATTTGTCATTTTGAGTTAAGCACAGAAAATTATAAATGTAACTATAAGAGTCATTCATGACTCTTCTACAGATACTCCTCAATTTACAACAGTTCACTTAGTCATTGTTCAAAGTTACAATGGCACTGAAAAAAGTGACTTATGACCATTTTTCAGACTTATGACCATTGCAGCATCCCCATGGTCACGTGATTTGCATTCAGATGCTTGACAACTGTTTCATATTTATGATACTTGGAGTGTCCTGGGGTCATTTGATCCTCTTTTGTGACCTTCTGACAAATAAAGTCAATAGGGAAACCAGATTTACTTAACAACCGAGTTACTAATTTAACAATTGCAGTGATTCACTTAACAAGTGTGGCAACAAAAGTCATACAATGGGGCAAAACTCACTTAACAAATTTCTCACTTAGCAACATAAATGTTGGGCTCAATTGTGGTCATAGGTTGTACTGCCTAGAGCGATTTGGAACTGAAAGTGAAGTCCACAACATCTGGCAGCTGACACATTCTCCATTCTTGAGTTACATTTCTTTAATTTTCCTTTTTCATCCCATCAGGGAGCACCAGACAACAAACAACACATTTTTTCTACCCTTTCACATGCTTTGTGATAAATTATTGTACACATCAGCAACAATGATAATTATGATTTCCCAAATTAATTAAGGAAAACATGACACTACTGCCAAAAGTTCAAAGGATGTATTGGTACTGGGTTAAAAAAAAAAAGCAACAAGTAAATGGAAGCAGTTAGTAAGAAAACAATTGCATCAATGCCCTCTAGCCCTTCTTGTAAATGTGATAACATGAATTTTATGCCAGTCAGATCCATTATGGAAGAACTCAATGATACTTTTCCATCAGTGCAAAGCTGCAATATTAATTAACTGTTGCATCCATCACAATTAAAAACACATTAGCACTTTATGAGCATCCTATTAAGCTATGGAATCTTCCATAGAAACCTCCGATAATGGATACAATGGAGGAAAAGAAAATAACTTTTCACTTTCATTACATAATTGAAATTTAGTCCAGAATGTCTCATTCTCCTTCCCTAGCCCCATCTTCATTTTGGAGATAAGCATGACTATTCCCAGTACCAGAAGGGATGCTGTCTCATCAACAGTAATAAACAGAAGGATTTGCTCAGTTTCAGCCAGGAATTTACCACTGCCAATTCAGATACGGAATCTGTTTCATAAGCTGATGCCAAGTTCCAAACTTGGAGTCTATTATATTTTGTCATAATCCAGAACCATCTAAAGGTTGTCTGAAGAAACAAATATTCTAAGGAGGCTTTTGATTTGTACAGCACATGCTAGGCTGACTGCAACTGCATTATTCCCAAAAAGGCCAAAGCAGAACTCATAGTGAAACAACATTTGCAATATTTATATATGCATGGAAATTTGGTATCTATCTATCTATCTATCTATCTATCTATCTATCTATCTATCTATCTATCTATCTATCTATCTATCTATC
>JANHFL010006918.1:31810-49952 GCA_032468155.1 Oxyrhabdium leporinum | reverse complement strand
AGGCTGAAGGGTGGGGTGGGTGGGCGGAGCTTTGGCAACATTTGGTGTATAAGAGGCACAGACATTTCCACCCAATTTTTTAAGGGGGGGGAAAGTGTGTCTTATAGTCTGAAAAATACAGCTTTCTTCAACTTTAAACTTGATAACAGAGATGAGGGAGAACAAGTTGAAATTAAATTCGGACAAAACAAAGGTGCTTTTGGAAAACAGAAAGCTGGACTTACAGAGTGGTAAGTGGTAAAACCTGTTTTGGATGAGATTGCCCTCCCTCAAGAGGAGCAGATTTGCCATTGACAGCAGTCCTGAATCTGCAGGTGAAGGCTATTTCATAACATAGCCATTCTTTGGTTATAACCTGTCTTGAGTTCAATATGTTTATCTTATGTCTGTCCTTGAAAAGTACTTGAAAATAGTAATTGGTGCAAAAATGCAATAGATAGGTTGCTATCTGATACAAGATACAAAGATCAGACAATGCTTGTAGTGAAAGATTTGTATTGGGCTTGATTATTAAAGGTACTGCCTTTCTTATTGTGTGAATCTACCCATTTAGTAAGATAACAAGGAGACCTTTTGGAAGATTACTCTGTGGTACCTCTTGTAGGGCATCAAAGCAATAGCTCCAGAAAAGTATGTTTAGTTTGCAATCTCCCATCCATGCCACTAGTGGATATTATTTTGTCAGCAGGATTATAGAATTGGCTTCAAAACAATCAAATTTTGCTCCATATTAGAAGGAATCAGTTTTCCAGTTGTATACTAACAAATTTTGAATGCATACACACTGAACATCAGAAATATTTGCAGAGTTTCCTACATTGTGATAATGTAAACCTCAAACACCTGAAACAGTTCTGAAATTTTAAGTGAAGCAATTTTTAAAAATCCTTAAAACTAATGGAGTAAAAAGTTACCCTGACAAGTAAAATCAAGAGGGGAATAGATGCATTGTCAGGTCATGGCAAAACCTTTGCACTATGGAAGATTTTCTAATCTTCAAAATCAATTTATTCCCAGAGTGGATATACCACAGGAAACACCTGCCTCTATAACATCATTAAAGGAATTTCAGTAAGCCATAGAATCACTAAGACATCCTATCATGAATATAAGGATTGATTAGGCCTATACTGAAGCAATTACTTAGGTAACATAAGTTGTTTAGGGCTTTTCATTAACATTGCAAATGTCTGAGCAACTAATTAAAATGGACCATCTTTACCAATTTTTTGTTAATATCTGTGATTTTAGGATACTAATATATAATGACTTGGAATACTAACTTGATCTTTCTTTATTAGGCAGAAGGAGAAGAAGATTCTTGCTCTGACATAGTAAAGGAGGATGACAATGACAGCTCTGGTGAAGCAAATCTAGAGGTGTGCTGTTTTAATCTTCACTCGTGTAGTCATATATACAATTTTATTCTTTATTCCATGTGCCTTTGTAGTTTTGTCTCAACACTTTAAAACTTTCATGTATATTAGCATTAAATGGAAACAGTTTTATTTTGGAGGATGCAGTTGCAAAGATTCTGGAAATAATTATTTTTTCATAAGAATAATCAACTTAGTAGAAAATTATTTCTACTATGTGACATGTGACAGAAATACTTTATATTCTTGATAGGAATATGCATCCCTAGAAATGCAGTATTCCTTTTTCTTTCTATCTGTAGAACTTCAGCTGCTGCTTCTTATAATGTTTATTGATCATTCTTCAAAAATGGATTTTTAGGCAGAGCTTCAGATGTTCAGAGCCCAGTGGATGTTTGAACTTACCCCAGGGGGGAGCTCTACAGGTCTGGAAACTCGATCCTGCAGAACAAGAGGGTCTTTATTAAAGACCATAGATACCAAAGGGAAACTCGAACTTGCAAAAGAGGAAAAGGTAAACAATTTAAACCTCCTAAGAGCCATGGTGGTGCAGTGGTTAGAATGCAGTATTGCAGGCTAACTCTGCTGACTGCCAGCAGTTAGGTTTCCACTGGCTCAAGATTGACTCAGCCTTCCATCCTTCCGAGGTCAGTAAAATGAGGACCGAGATTGTTGGGGGCAATATGCTGACTCAACCGCTTAGAGGGCTGTAAAAGCACTATGAAGCGGTATATAAGTCTTAAGGGCTATTGCTTTGCTATTGCTATTTCTAAACTGTTAACATTAATCTTTTAGTGTTTCAGTATGTATAAAATATAACCTATTTTTTTTAAAAAATCTATTCTTACAATTGAGCTGTATCTTATGTTATTGAAATAATGCTGTCAGCATTATGAGAAAAAAACTTGTCCTGAATTCCCTGTATATTTGTTTGGATTTATGTTTAAGGAAGTAAAGGCACAAATATGATTGAAAACACGGTCAGATATGGAAGTAAAAAAAATACAGGATTGGAGTGCAGTTAACATGATTAACATTGAAGTAATCAGTTTTGGTCCATAATTAGGTTGTTTATTAAAATTTAATTAGCCATGGAAAAACTGCTTTTGATTTTTTTTAAATTAGTATTTAAAAAATACTAATAGAAGATTATGTTTCATTACTTAAATCAATTTTCTTTGCTTACATGTAAGGGATTCCAAAAACAAATGACTAATTTTTATGCAGGCAAGAGAACTGTTCCTGAAGGCAGTGGAACAAGAGCAAAATGGAGCTCTTTATGAAGGTAATTTAACATTCCAATTTAATGTTATATATTAATTTCTTGGACCGTGCTCCTTATAAGCTAACACCATTTATTGTTATAGTGAAAAATACAATATAAAGATTAATTATTAAGAGGCAAAGTGGTTGTCAAGTCCCCAGCATATAATTTGTGTATATACTATTGTTCTCTGGGAGGTGTTTAGCCCCATCTAGTAGCCAGAGACAAATCTTTATTGTTTGGAAACTGATCTGGCCCTTTAAGGCATCCATCTTCCCATCTTCCCTCATTCCAAAAACAAGTGCAGTTGAAAGATATCAAGCAGTCGTTTCTCTTCCACTTAGTGCTGTGGTGCTCCAGTGTGTCCTGTCCCTTCTGAAAAGGGTCTGAACTTTTGTGTGTGGTGGGGTGGTTGCTTGCAAAGCTGAGGATCTGGTCCATGTGAGTGGGTTTGCGGTAGGCATGGGTTTCCAGTTCTCCATTGCTTACTCTCCTTATGTCAATATCTTCATGTGTGAATTTGATCCTGGGGATATGTTATTGAGTAGGTAGTGTGTTTCTTTAATTTGGGAGCATTTGGTGATGATGAAGGTGTTGTCGATAGGGCTATGGATTCAAGTCATTGTATGAGTGCTTCTGTTATTAGGCCTGATATGGGTGATCCCATCGGGGTGCCTTGTAGTTGCAAGTAGATTTTCCCATTAAACTTGAAGTATGTGTCGAGGCATAGATCCAGAAGTTTCATAATGGTTTCTATGGACATGAAGTGTTCTGTGGCAGAGTCATCTTTGTGGATACGGTGTTTAGTGAGTAGGTGGTGTATGGTTTGTTTAGCCAGGTTGGTGTCATGGTGATGAGTGTGGTGACATTGAAGGAGACCATGATTTTTTTCCTTGTTGATCTTGGTGTGCTTGATGAGTTGGATAAATTGTTCTGGGGAGTTTACTGAGTGGGTTCAGTCGTTGACCAGGAGTCATTGACCATGTGTCCTGCAGTTTTTTTTTGCTATTTTGTACATTGGTGTTCTGGATAGAGACATAATTGGGTGTAAGGGGATCCCATTCTTGTGTATTTTTGGGAGTCCATAGAACTTGGATGTGGAGGAATCTTATGGTTGCATGTTCTTACTCTCTAGTGGTGTTAGCTGTTTTTCTTTTTCCATTTCCGTTAGGGTGTCTTTTATTTTCTTCTCTAGCTGTTTTGTTGGATCATTGTGGATTATTTGGTAGGTGTCAGTGTCGTTTAAATGGTTTTCAGCTTTGCTGATGTAGTCAGTTTTGTCCACGATCACAGTCAGTCCACCTTTGTCTGCCAGTGGGATGACGATATTTTCATCTTGTTTCAGTTTCTTTAGTGCTCTCTTCTTCTTTTGCTTAAGTGTCTTGTTGTGTCTGTTGCATTGTATGTTGGGAATGGTTCTTTGCCTGATGTCTTCTTGTGTTTCTTGGTCCACGTAGTTCGATTTTAAAATGGATTTGAGGTTGGCTGGGAATTCAATGTGGTCAATGTCTTTGTGGTTGAAATTGAGGCTGTGTGTGAGGACAGTCTTTTTATCATCTGATAGAGGTCTGCTGAATAGATTTCTGATCCATAATTCTGAGTTGTTGTCTTGTGGTTTTTGAGGTGATGGTATTGAGTTTCTCCTGTAGTGAGTTGCATTTTGGGGTTTGTATTTTGTTGGCATTCCTGTGGATCGTGTGTTCTAAGGTGTCTGTCAGGTCCTGTCTGATGGAGTTGAGGCATGTGGTTTTTTGTTCGTCGGTGATACGTTGGTATTTTTCATGGCAGTTGCAGGCATTGGTGATTGGTATCATATACTTTGGGGGGTTGTTTGTTTGCAGAGGCATTCGTGAAGGAAGTGTAGCTGTTCGCAGGTAGTTGATCATCTCGTGGCAAAAGTCTCCCAGAAGTGGGCAAATCTGAGCTTTGCACTTCCATGTAAGTTTGCAATGGTGGCAGATATCTGTATACTTTTGTATACAATTCTACATGGGAAAAACATCACATCAGTTGAAAACCAGAATCCATGAACATCAACTGGCAGTCAATCGCCATGATCCCAAATCCCTAATAGCTACCCACACTGACACTAAACAGCACCAATTTGATTGGAGCAATACAAGAATCATCAATCATGCTACCACCCATCATGCATATGGGTTTATTGAAGCCTCGCATTCTAGAAAGCAATTCTGTCAACAGACACATCGACCTACAACCAGCCTATGAACCCCTGACAATTCAAATCAACCGCACAACCACTCAGCGGACAGCACTGACAACTCGACCTACAACCAGCCTATGAACCCCTGACAATTCAAACAACTCACACAACCACCCCAATCAGCACTTCACCTCCCAATGACCTCATTTGATGTGACCTCCCCATCACAAGCCCCATCAGAAGCCCCTCACCTAACATGACCCACACCTGACTCCTCACAAGACCCATCACTAGACTCTCACCTGATGTGATCTTCCATTACAAGACCTACTGATCACACAAAGCCATTATAAGCAGAAAAACACCAACACTGACATTACCTAAATTCTGCTGAAGATGTTACCTAGCCTGGTAGCGAAATATTTGGAAACCAGCTAACAAGCTTAGAAAATGAACTCTGTCCTCATATAATTTGTGTATATGAGGTTCTCTGGCATGTGCTGAGCCCCATCTAGTGGCTGGGGACAAATCCTTTATTGTTTGGAAACTAATCTGCCCTTTAAGGCATCCATCTTTCCATCATCACTCATTCCAAAAAACAAGTACATCCTGGAAAGCCAGATTCCATTTCCTTTAACATTCTGAGGAAACAAAAGGCATCAGGAAGAATCCAACCTAATCCATGGCACATGTTCATCTGAGGACAAAAATGCACATCCCATACACACAGCATCACTGGTGAGATTTACAGTGCATTCAGAAAGTATTCCGACCCCCTTCACTTTTGTCCATTTCGTTATGCTGATTCTACAATTGTTGAAATTCATTTTTTTCTCATTAATCTACACTCAGCACCCCATAATGACAATGTGAAAACAGAATTTTAGAAATGTCTGTAAATTTATTAAAAAGAAAAAACCCCTGAAATATCACATTGGCATAAATATTCAGACCCTTTGCAACAACATGTGAAATTTAGGAAATGCCTTCCATTTCTCTTCATCATTGCTGACATGTTTCTATACCTTGAATGGAGTCAGCCTGTGGTAAATTAAACTGATTGAACATGATTTGGAAAGGAGCACACCTCTCTGTAGAAGGTGTCAGAACTGACAATGCATACTGTAGCAGAGTAAAAGCCATGAGGTGAAAGAAGCTGCCTGCAGAGCTCAGAAACAGGATTATTGCAAGGCACAGATCTGGGGAAGGCTACAATAATATTTCTGCTGCACTGAAGGTTCCTAAGAGCGCAGTGGCCTCCATAATTTTCAAATGGAAGAAGTTTGGGGCGGGACTCTTCCAAGAGCTGGTCGCCCGGTCAAACTGAGCAATTGGGGGAGAAGAGCCTTAGTAAGCGAGGTGACCAAGAACCGAATGGTCACTCTGACTGAGCCCCAGAGATCCTCTGTGGAGATCAAACAGAGTTTCAGAAGGACAACCATCACTGCAACCCTCCACTAATCTGGGCTTTATGGCAGAGTGGCTATATGGAAGCCTCTCCTCAGTGCAAAACACATGAAAGCCCACTTACAGTTTGTTCCTCACAGTCTGAAAGTCTTTCAGTTTGCTTTTTTGCAAACTCCAAGTAGGCTTGCTCAGATCTGTGCCTTGCAATAATCTTGTTTCTGAGCTCTGTAGGCAGTTTCTTTCACCTTATGGCTTTTGCTTTGCTACAATATGCATTGTGACGTCTTCTATAGAGAGGCGTGTGCCTTTCCAAATCAGGTTCAATCAATTCAATTTACCATAGGTGGACTCCAATCAACATGTCAGCAAAGAAATGGGAGGCAGCTGAGCTAATTTCAAGTGTTGTTGCAAAGGGTCTGAATACTTATGCCAATATGATTTTCAGTTTTTTCTTTTTAATACATTTACAGGCATTTCTAAAATTCTGTTTTCGCTTTGTCATTATCGGGTATTGATTGTAGATTAATGAGAAGAAAACGAATTTCAACAACTGTAGAATCAGGCTGCAGCATAACCAAATTGACAATAGTGAGGGGGGGTCTGAATACTTTCTGAATGCACTGTAGATTTATCTTTATTTGTTAATTGTTATGCTCACCAGCAACTCAACATTGCTTATTTTGTATTTAGGTTCTTACTGTATGTATTTCTATTTTTCCCAGTTTTACCATCCTGTTCCTTTAATAAAACATCTAGATCTACGCACATGGTCTGGTTTATTAAAGGATAGGTGAGTTTAGCTGCATGTCAAGTTGCACATAGGATAACGTGTAGTGAGGACAGAACAGTGGTACAATAGGGATTGAGAGTTAGTTATATGTTTTTTCAAATGCTGAGTAAATAATTTAATTATAAAAATAAAGATGGGTGACTATAGTTCAGAGGATCACATACTTTGGCTAATTTTGGCATGGATGAACCATATTCAAAGTTTGGCTGAACTTTGAGTTGAATTAGGGTTATTATGAAGATTAAAATTTATTTGAAAACATTTTGAATTGTGAAGGATATTATAACCATTTTACTGGCACAGTAATTTTGAAGTATGTATTGTGATAAACGGACTTTGGGATGTTTTAAAATATTTTTAATAAAAGACAGCAATATGGTTAATGTACACAAAAATCCTCTCTCCCGTCCCTTCTGATTTATCTTTTTTTTAAATGGGATGAGAGTATGTTGCAAAGCAACCTCATAGTCTTTATTCCAAGAATGTTTCTGCTTCTCGTGTATTCAAGCAAGTGTCTTGGGATATTGGATGATAAGGCCACAATCTTACCAGTTTATCTTATGGTGAATGGGTGCTTTGTGATTGATCATACTAACGAAGACAGTAGCCAAAATATATTCTCAACATTTCAAATGTGCTAACTGGCCCAAGAAACTATGCCAATTTTATTGTTACACTTTAATCTCAGAGTACTTACCTTGCCTCCATGATCCTTGTTGCTGATTCAATCCACTGCTCCACTCAACCCAGCCTTGTCACCACATTATATGAATACCTGTAAAAAGTATGGAAACGGTTAAATATTTATACTATTATAATAGTATAGGCCTTAAATTACGGCAATTGTACTCTCCTACCATCATTTTTTGCAGAATATGTTTTGAATTAATAGTATAATAACAAAAGAAAGAAAAGTTGCAACCGAACTCTGTTAATGCACTAATTTTTAAAAGTTCATTTTTAATAGTTATTCCAAAGTGTATGAGCAATCAATTTAAATAAGCATTGCTTTTATTTTTAGCTATTAAATTTTACCGTCTGGCTATGCAATTGGTCCCAGATATTGAGTTTAAAATTACCTATACCAGATCTCCAGAAGGCGACAATATTGGGAAAAGCTAGTAAGTATATATGTATGTATATATGTATGGTTTGAAAAAGTTGTACTCAGTATATACTGGATTTCATATATATATGTGGTTATTGGCGGTGTAAAGGGACATGACCCCAGTAAACCCATCTTAGTGGATTAGACAATTACTAGAGTGTAAATTCACCAATAGCTCAAGTGTAGTAGATATTCTTCTGAATTTACATGGTAAAAACTATCCTGCTGTACAATTAAGGTAGTTTCCAAAGGCTTAGTGTTACATATATATTTTGGTCTGATTGATTTTTTAGACCAAAAATCTATTGGATCATCAGAATTTTTAAGGGTGTTCTAGGTCTTAAATTACCACTTTTCTAACATAATTTATTTGTCCTATACTATTGGTGAAGAAACTAGAAGAAGCAAAAAGGCAGTATTCCCAAACAAGGCAAAAACAATGTGATACATACACAGTTATTCCAGTATGGGAAATCCAATATGAACTGAGGAAGCCAACTCTCCTATCACAGTTAGAAAATACAGGTAGCCCTTGACTTACAATCATTTGTTTAGTGACCATTCAAAATTACAATGGCAAAAGTGATTTATGACCATTTTTCACACGACCGTTGCAGCATCCCTATGATTACACGTTCAGAATTCAGATGCTTGGCAACTGGCATGTATTTAAATAGTTGTAGTGTCCTGGGATCATGTGATCACCTTTTGCAACTTTCTGACAAGCAAAGTCAGTGGGGAAGCAGATTCATTTAACTATACAATTAATTGCAGTGATTCACTTAGCAAGTGTGGGAAGAAATATTGTAAAATAGAGCAAAATTCATTTAACAACTCTGGCTTAGTAACAGAAATTTTGGGCTCAATTGCGATCATATTCTTTCTCCCACTCTCAAAATCCAAATCTGTGGTTTTGTAGTAATAAAAGAAAACCCTTTGAAAGATTAAAAACTGAGAAACATGGCAGTTGGGAAAGCCATTATAGCATTCTCTTTTACTGGTTCTTGTGTCTCATTTGCAATTCTGGGAAGCTGTTAAGGCAATATTATATGCATCAGTGTGTTCTTGACTTCACGCTTGGGAACATTTCCTTCACCAAATACAATTAGAATGTAAATGTAAATATTATTGACATTAATGGGCTTTAATATTAACAGGGTTAATCTGTTCGTCTGTTGTACAGGTAGTCCTCGAGTTACGAATGTAATGGAGCCTACCCATTCCATTCGTAACCTGAGGATTCGTGGGAGTGAATCTTGTACATTGAACGGGATCACTCCCTCCTTTTGCCCATGCATTCGCTAATGCGAGGCTTGCACGAGATCTGCCCCTCCGACACTCCTTTCGGGCTTCCATGAGCCTCCTCCGGCCCATTACAGGCCGAAATGGAACTTCTGGATCCACCCCTCAAAGCTTCATTTCAGCCTGCAACAGGCCGGGGGAGGCCCACAGAGGCCCAAACGGAGTGTCGGAGGGGTGGATCCACCCGTTGGAAGCTTCATTTCAGCCTGCAACAGGCCAGGGGAGGCCCACAGAGGCCCAAACAGAGTGTCGGAGGGGCGGATGCGCCCCTTGGAAGCTCCATTTCAACTTGCAACAGGCCAGGGGAGGCCCATGGAAGCTGGAATGGAGCATCGGAGGTGCAGATGCACCCCTTGGAAGCTCCATTTCAACCTGCAATGTGCAGGACAAATATTGCAGAGCCTCTGCGGTTGTTTGTAAGGGTGAACAGCTGCCATGGTGCTGCAAAATTCGTAGTTTCGGGACTTGTTTGCAAACGCTAGGGGCCATTTATCACATAACTTCAAACATTCGCTAAGAGAATGCTTGTAACCCGGGGATTACCTGTATTATGATTTTCTGGTTTCATATTATGCCTGTGTTTTCTAGCATTGAAGATAATGAAGATGATAGCAAAATGGCTGACCTTCTCTCTTACTTTCAACAACTCACTCTTCAGGAATCATCCATCAAACTATGTCAGCCTGAGCTTGATCTGAGTCAGACTCATATCTCAGGTAAAAGAGCATTTTCTGTAGGAAATTAGTGGGCATATTTTAATACAGAAAATCATGAAAGGAATGTTCAGAAACCATGCTGAACAGGAGAAAACAGTTTGAGATGTTTAACAGGAACTGTATAGATTTTAGTAATAAAATAGTTCCTTCTTCATTGTTATAATTCATATATGTTGCAGGCTTAACATAATGCTTTCCTGGTAGTAAATACATTTAGCATAAGAAATTTATTCTAAATATAGGGATCTATGGAAATCTTTGTTTAAAGTTATCTTATAAATTATAACACATGTTTTGTACTAAATTTCACTGGGTTCCTAACTGAATGCCGATTTATAAAAAGAATCTGTTAATTTTGACAGTTGCTGTAAGTGCTTGCTCTAGAATTCTAAATCTAACAAAAATAAATATGTGCTGTTACCATACATTTTGTTATCTGAAATTGAAAGAAGAAAATTTCATGTTTAGATATTCACATCCATTGTTATTAGAATACATGTAAACATGTTGACATGCAGAGTAATTATTTTTGTAAAATAAATGATTTATGAAAAATTCAGCAACCTGCAAAAATAGCTGTTTGGATGAAAATACCATGCTTAATGTAATTTTTAAAAAACACTATATTTGAAGATGCATTAATGTTTATTTAGTATAATATAATACCATATTAAGAGTGGAATCCTTTGTTCATCCTTGGAAGCAGAAGGGACCTTTTCCTAAAACCTCTCATATCCCCCCAGATTTACTTTGGAGAGTTCAGTGACTCTCTAGTTGCTTTTTGTTGCTTGCTTGCTTTTGGTGCTAAGGGCTGGCTATAAGAGGGAGGAGAACTAATAGCAGCATTAGATTCCATCTCAAGCTAGTAATTTGGATGCCAAGAGCCTCCCCCACATTGGGATTTTTTTTAGCATGGATCCAAATCAGACTACTGGAATTATTCTAATGTTTACATTTTTTTCCATAGTGTTGCCTATGGAGCTGTTAATGTATATTTTTCGATGGGTAGTTTCCAGTGATCTGGACCTGAGATCTTTAGAACAGTTATCACTGGTCTGCAGAGGTTTTTACATTTGTGCCAGGTAAAATTGCAACTATCATGCAATAAAAATTTCATTTATCCAGATAAAAGTGAGTAATTTTAGGATTTTTTAAATAAGTGGTGACAACTAATTTTTTGTGGTTATAAAAATAAGGTCTTTACTAAAAGTTACTGAGTTTTTTGAAGTTTTAGGTAAAAGATAATGGTCAGTTAACTAATAATACACACAGTATTTTTAAAGAAGAAGCTTCACTAAAGCAACTAAAAGCTTATTTATCATGCTTCCCAGCCAGCTACCAAATAAACCTGTTAGTGTAAAATAATGTTTATTCCTTTAAAATGTTTAAATGAATTACAGTACTATTACTGCAGTTAAGTGATGCTTTTATAAATGTAAGTTATTCAGTAGCTAATTCTTTTAATTTTGTTCTGAAAAACTAAGGTTATCATAAGATTATAGTTTTAAAATCAAACTAAACTAAAAAAACTAAAAAATTTATGAAATAAAAGGCAAGCATTAAAAAAAACTCCAGAAATTTATGAAAGTGTGAAGATTAGTGATGGAGTTATATATTTCCATTAATGGAACAGTGTTGAGGCAATTTCTCTCTAGTTCTCTAAGCAGCCTTTGGATTTTCCTCTGACAAATTTATTGGAGGTTTGCAGATTGATTCCATTTCAAATAGCTGGTTTCATTCCATCTGTTAAGCTAATAGAATGACTATTCAAACCAATTTTGAAAAAAAGTTGTTTTGACTTTCCTATGCAGTTTGATTCAGTTCAAAAATTTAATAAAAGTGACTTTGAATTAAACCTCTGAATAAAACTGTGCCGAGCCTATTACTGTATTCCATAAAGTTTTGTGACATGAGAAGCTCTATTATTCTGATTTGGCATGAATAACACTTATGCAGTCATATATACTAGAAAGAGAGGAGTTTTAAAGATAATTCTAGCATTGATTGTATATTTAATTCTAATCTAATTAAGTTAAAAGCATATGCCCGTGCATGCACACAGTACGAAACTAAAGGAGGGAACAGGATGCATTAAATCTTATCAAAGTGCAATTTTCCAGACTTTATTCAAAATTGAATAATAAAGTGTCATTTAAAGACACTACAACCATCATTTGCAGGGTTTGATAACCAGTAATGTACCATATTTCTGATATTCTTGCTTGTGTTAACATTTTTATTACACACTTTTTTTCTAGGGACCCTGAAATCTGGCGTCAGGCTTGTTTGAAGGTTTGGGGCAGGACATGTAATAAAATGATTCCTTATACCTCGTGGAGGGAAATGTTTGTGAAAAGACCTAGAGTTCGATTTGATGGTAAGAAACAGTAGTATTGTAATGATAATCAGGAAAGGGAGGGGCTGTATAATTGCAGCAATAGTTTCTGATTATAAATAGAAAGATCGGTTGGAAATGTGACTGGAGTATACTAACAATTATTGGCATTCTAAATATATGCTTTGGCCTTATAACATAGTCCCACTTAAAGAACATATAATCACTTTTTAATAACCTCTCACTGAATAGAATAATTGTGATATTTGCATTTGATGAGCTATTCTCTGGGAAGGACCTTTCCAGGAATTGCTAATGAAACCCTCCCAAAAACAAGGAGTGGCAAGGACACAGTTTTCCTGGATGATAAGGAAAATTTTAATTGAATAAGGATGTTTCAATTTTTTGTACGTGCATATTGAGAAGCTGCATTGCAATAAAAGAAAGGGTCATGAAAAAAATAATAAATTGAATTATTCATTAAAATAATTGCTTGTAAATAAAGTGCTCCATTTGAAAATTTAATTGACTTTTTTCTGTGTGTGCAAACAAAAACCATTCATGCAAACACTTAAGTATTCTTCTGTTGGAAGAAACATTCTGTTTCTTCCAACATAAACAAAAAAGGAATAGTGCTGTAGAGGAAATGGCAGGAAGGAAAGAAACATTTACAATAAGAAATGAAGGAAAATGAAATGAGAGAAGGAGGGAAACTAATATAGAAATGAGGGTACAAAGAAGAAAAGACAGGAGAAAGATTGTAAAAAGCTCAACAGAAACCTTTAGGCATGAGTGCATGAATGATTACTATATGTGACTTCTAATAATTAGAAATACTTTATTGCCAGCCAAATATGCCTAGCACCTGTTCTGCTTAGACATTATGCCTACTGTACTCTATATGTGACCATTACCTCATGCTTAAAGGAGAATAGTGCAAAACTGTACTAGTCCCACCTACCCCATTCTTGCCCTTCACCTGTTGAGGTGAGCCTGCAATGGAGGATGAGGAACTGTTTATGTAACTCTTGACTCACTGAGTATGAACTAATCTGTGTAAACAAGGATCCTTCTTTCTCTCTCCTACCTCTGTTGCATTCAGTTTCTTGCATTATTTGCAGGTAGATTCTCTATATATCTCCTAACACCTTTGTTTGTACAACAGTCTTTATTTAAAAAATATAATAAGACTTTCCAACTTAAAGATAATAATTCGAAGGAAAAAATCTATCATGCTTTTCAATGCATGATATAGTAATTGAATTCAATGCAATTATATAGTAATTGCAATAGATGAGATTATAGCTGGTAAATGTGTGCAAAGAAGATTGAAACTTGTAATGTGCTCTCTGTTTCAGAATCCTAAAATATATATAATTGAATATTTAAAGTATAATCAGCAGGTAACTCTGTATTTTATAGGGGTATATATAAGCAAGACAACATACATTCGTCAAGGAGAACAATCTCTTGATGGTTTCTATCGAGCATGGCACCAAGTGGACTACTACAGGTACAGTCATTTTAAAATAACTGAGTTAATTATCCTTCCTTCCAATGCACTTGATGTATAATGCTGCAAACCAAGATATACAGTGAATTCAAATGATTACCTATGTGTAAAAAGTAATGATGGTTTAGATAACTGGAGCCATGTATTTTGTGACTGAAGTTTATAATTCTGCTTTTAGACATTCCTAAAGTATTTAAAAATTACTAGGAGAAAATTGTGTGGGGATTCCAAACTCTGAATTTTCCATGACTCCCAGGCTATGAATATACAGAGTTAGCTTAAAGTATGTAAATTAAATCCTGAAATGAGCTGCTTTTGAATCATAATTTGATACCCTAGTATTTAATCTTCATGCTGATATCCCACTACTGGAATACTTCCAGTAACAAAACTGAATCAATATAGTTAATAAAGGTCTTTTGACATGTGCTTTTGGTGCATTCTGTGATAAGATTGTTTGTATGCAGTGAGGTTTCAGAGCTTTTTTCTAATTGCATATTCACATCATTCACTTTAATTTCTTTATACTTGGAGACTTTGGGAAAAGCCACATAAACAATTGACTTCCCCTTGTACCCAGAAGACACAGAATACCTCCTGGTTGATTAATACTTCATATATTATCTGGCTTCTTTTGGTAGACAAAGCCCGCGTCTCACATTTGTGTGTCCTACTAAGATTGATGCATGACAGTTTGCTCATTGTACCCATATGTGGATAATATGTGCATATGAGCATGTTGCTGCTAATTCACGCATAGGCTGACTACAACTAACCTGATTTTTGTATGAAACTGAGCAAGATTAGTACAAGGCCCTTTGGATCCTTACATTTATCATTTGTACATTAATATTTGTTTTGAAATAAAATGTGTGTGTTGGGAAAGATGTTTCTTCATTTTATTGTTATTTTTAATACATCTTTGTGAACAAATCCAAATTGGGAAAATCTTGAACAAATGTTTTAGGTACCTGAGATTTTTCCCAGATGGCCAGGTAATGATGCTAACAACTCCAGAAGAACCTCAGTCTATTGTTCCTCGATTACGGACTAAAAACACAAGGTATTTCAACATCTGTATGAAGAATTATATTGTCCATTGAATCCTGATATTTTTAATGAAAAATAGTTAGGTAAACAGTAAAGCTACTATTATTTTTCATTGTTTAGATGATTAAACTAAAGAATGCATTGATCAAAGTTAATTATAATTTCAGTAAGCTTTTTGAATCATAGGGATTTAAGTTGGTCATTATTAATTTAAATCCTATTTATTCTAGGACCTAATTTAATATCAGCAGTGTGTTCATTAGCACTTGAATGAATATAGTTTCATGAAATGTTTTCTTCTAAATCTCAGAACTGATGCAATCCTGCTTGGACATTATCGCCTTTCCCAGGATACGGACAATCAAACCAAAGTATTTGCTGTAATGACAAAGAAGAAGGAAGAGGTATTTATGTAAGAAAATATTAATGGTCAAAAGTAATCAACTGATTAATAGAACAAGAAAGCAATAAAGAAGTATTGTACTTTAGGATAATTTGTTCAGTAAAATACAACTTTGGATAGTTCTTTCTGCAAAATACTCTCTTCAAATATTCTCCTTAAACTCTGAATTGAAAGGAAACTATCTTTCGGCATAATTTTTTATTTTTAAATTTGGAAGAGTAAAAAAACAAATTATAAACTCTTGGGGAAAGCACATCCAGAAGGTAGGGAAATATAAGGATTCTGCATCCATCTTTGGACATTGTTTTATAATTTTAATTGTCCTGCTTCCTGCTTCCTTGAACTAGCGAAGGCAAACTATAGATTTAAAGAGAAGACTGATTATTTGGCAATATATATGGATTTTCTTTTTCCTACCTTCTAGAGGCATAGAAGATTGGAATTAAGGGTTAGAAGATGAACAAGAAAAGACTGAAAGGACGTGTTGAAAGCTGAGGGGGAAATTGAAGACTAGGACTATTAGAACTTAATGAAAAGCCTTTTCCTGTTTTCTACCACGCACTAACTTTTATAGATGCTTAATATTTTCAGATCAACATTTAAAAGTCTAGTTTTAGGATACTTATATTATCTTTAAGTATCACGTTATATTTTATATTACTAACATTGTAGAAAAATACAGTTTATTATAAACGCAGAATTTGTTTTTTGTCTGAATGAAAATCAGCATTCAATTTCCTAGAAGAAACTGATGTAGAAAAATTTATATTTTACAATTGTATGAATGCTGATTTTCATTCAGACAATAAACATGCTGTGTGTTTATCATTTCTCACAATAGGATCATTGCATTTTGATTTTATACATTAGCATAGGATATTGCTTATTATGGTTGATTAATACCAGAATATTTTGTAGAAATGAAAATGTCTTTGCAATGTAACATTTTATCTTTTAACTAGGGTACAGATTCAGTAGCTATCTTTTGTTGCATATTCTTGACAGCCTATTCCTTTCTTGTTTATTATGTAGAAACCAATTGACTATCACAAGTTCAGATATTTCTGTCGTGTCCCTGTGCAAGAAACTGATCACAGTTTTCATATAGGGTTACAGCTGAATTCCAGTGGCCGTCAGAAATTTAATAAACTCATTTGGATTCATCATTCTTGCCACATAACTTACAAGTAAGGGTGTTTTTTTTAATGTTATAAAAAAACTTTAAAAGTCTTTGAAACCTAATCTTTCAGTCCTAGCTAATAGAATATATTTTCTTTCTTCCTTTTTTTACAAGCTTTTTTAATGCCTGCATGCAACATGTAACAAAACGTGGCAACAGAAAGAATCATGTGAACATTTACAGCACATAATCATGCCACTTATATAATAAGAAATGTCTGTATCAGTACATTTTAAACTGGAGCCTGTAATATTAGAAATTAGAGTTAATTTTGTAATATAAAAATAAATAAATAAATGAAAGGTAAGAATTGCCCGTATATCACCTTGTTTCTAGTTGCTTCCATCCAACTGGCCAAACAAATATTCCCACCAGAATAGAGTGACAGAGGAATTTGGTTGTACACAAATATGTAGGAAGAAGAGAAGAAGGAGAAATTCCATTGTGTGAATTGAAATCCTTTTGTAATTAGATAGTTTGAAATGTTTGCTAGGTATTTTATTTTCTCATAGATGTAGCAGAATACCGATTTTAATTTCCTAGGCAAGTAAATCTAATTTGATCAACAATATTTAACAAATCTGGCCAGGGCTATCAAACATCAAAAACATTTGCCAGACTTATCTCACTTCTTTACATGGACAATTTGAAACACTATGGAAAAACACCATCCAAACTAGAATTGCTGCTCAACACTGGATGAAGACAATCATTACAAATACCTGGGCATCCTTCAAGCTGATAACAGCAAGCTCACTGAAGTCAAGAAGAAGGTTAGAAGTGAATACATCAAGAGAGTGAAGAAGAAGTCTAAACTCAGTGAAGGAAATACCATCAAGGCAGCTAAGATGTGGGCAATTCCAGTCACTAGAGCCGAACTAAAATGCTGGGCTAATTCTGGATGCACAAGACCAAGCCTTAAAAACAAATGCATACAAAATCAGAATTGAGAAGGAAGCAAACGTCAGTTCTACAAAAAAGCTGAAAAAATAATGGACTACCTATTTAGTTGTTGCAAGAATATTGTATAGACTGATTATAAACAATAGTTTGACAAAGTAGCAACAATAATGCATTGTAATATCTGCAAAAATATCACTTGCCTGCAAGCAAGAACTGGTGGGACCGTATACCAGACAAAATAATAGAAGATGAAGAAGCTAAAGTGCTGTGGGACTTTAGAATTCAAACAGACAGCTGCATAAAATCCCAGACTTAACAATTATCAGTAACAAAATTGAAAAAGTGGATATTGGATGCTGAGGCAAAAGAAAAGGTGATGTCTATAGTAATAGATGCCTTGGGTGCAGTTCCAAACATAACAAAAGGCAGCCTTATTTGGAATAGCTTATGACTTGCAACAATATCTTTAACACTATCAAACAACTTCTGGCTATCTTAGCTCCTTGGGAAGGACTTGATAGATAAATAGATAAAAATACCAAATCCAGAATAAATATTTATTTATTTATTTTTACATTTATATACCGCCCCATTCTGAAGACTCGGGGCGGTTTACAGCTTATAAGCAATA